>JAQIWA010001822.1:0-16051 GCA_034693305.1 Eueremaeus valkanovi
TAGACTAATGTACGTCCGCTCAGGTAGTCGTCGAATAGCAGTGTTGACTGATATAGGAATCCACTCAAACAGAATAGAATTGTAATTAATTTTATAGCATTTGACACTGATACTTTAGTTGTAATGAAATTATTAATTGTGATTTTAGCCATGTTCATTAAACTGTTATGATTATTCAACCATGCTTGTCGTAAATTTGTTAAACTATTCATTTTATTTTTCATATAAACAATATTGTTTTCTAAGTGAAAAATTATTTAAATATAACCGAGCACATACAACCTTTAACAATTTTGATTTAACGTATTCTTCAGAATATGTTGAATCATATCATACAAAATAAATTGCATTTTTGATTAGAAAAAAGTTTTTAATTAAAAAATATTGATTCAATTACTGTATATTAATAATGATCCACCTTGATAAATAGGTTTTACAATTCACCCTAATCAGAATAAATCAGAACATTCCTCTTTATTCAACCCAAACCGTCATTGAACTCAAGTGTTTAACAACAATTTCAAATCAATTTACTTAAAATTATCTATTCTTGCAAATTTAATACTGGTCAAAAATTTTATTTCTAGGGTAAGTTTGTTGGTGAGCAAGGCAATTTTTTAATTGTTAAATCACTAAATAAAATAACTACGAACTCCTAGAATTTGCTCATTTAATATTGCCATGATTAGTACAGTTAAAACAGTGTTAATACTATAGATATGAATAAAAATTTATCCGATTATTTTCTAATGCCTATATCATCAAGATAGCCACGAATTGATCTAATATATACTAGCTAGAAATTTCTTTTTGCTTGCTTTATGAATAATCACCAGAACAAGAGCTAAACAATGTGGATCATAATCGGAGTAAAATTAAGTGAAATTAAAGAAATTCATAGTTTACTTTTACTCCGAGTTCATGTTTTTTCAATAAGAATTATGATTTTCGAATCGATTTCACCTCGGACTTTCACGCCTAGCTGAAAGTTGTATAACCAGATATACCTGGTAAACTTTAGGTAGGTGACCGAAAAGGTTAAATTTAATGCAAGGCTGAAAAAAATTATAATATTAAATATTATTCTGTTTTGCATTTATAGCCAAGTTACAAAATAAGATAAAAATACAGTTTGGTTCAAGTTCAAGTATATTATAAATTATGATATTCTATTCTAAATCAATAGTTGCCAAGTGGTCTTGAATAAACTTCTTAGATATACTGTTTGTCAGATATTATATTTAAATATAAATTATTTGAATTTTAGGTCAAATAAATTTTTAAAATAAAAATTTTTATGATATCAGTGATGCAGAAAAAAATTTAAATACATTTCAGACTAAATCTAACCTGGACTGGGGTGGGGGCTGAAATAAATAGCCTATACTTTAAGTATGAAATTTCAAAGAAATTTGTTTTACTTAGCATAATATTTTCAAGTAAAACCCCCCCTTTCGGGGTACACTACCGAGCCTCTGGAAGTAAGGGCAGTGTTTTTACCTAACGGTGTCGGTGGAGGCAATACTACGCGTCTGAGACTTTACAGGACAGGTGACGATCCCATCTCAAAAAACAAACCTTGGCTTACCGGGTCAGGGCTCGAACTCCAGCTCTAGAACCTCTGAGTTGTGAACGCTAACCAGTGAGCTTTTGAGGCGCTCTTAAAATTTGTTTTAATATTAACATATTTATATAACACAATCGGCATCTCTGTTTTAACTCTGCAAAACGCAAATAAATCATTATTTATACGATTTTTGCTATAAAATCATTAAACTGTAAATAATATTTGAAAACAATACCGAATATAAAAATGTTTTATAGCTATAAAAAAAATTTTAGCAAATTATAAATTGAGGTCAGTTTTACTTTAGCATTGATATGCAATTATTGGCTGAATTATATTACCCTGAAGCAAAGTTGAACTCCTAAGTAAAAAATGACCTTGATCACAATAGAAATACCCTGTTTATCATATTATATATATTTGTTTATTTTCTAATTACTAATCATTTTAAATGAATTCAAATTATTTTCATTGCGTGTATTTTGATATTAAAAATGAAGTCAATATTTTCATCTATAATATACTTAAGTACTGTATTTCACGCAATTTAATGATTAATATACACAAAAAAAAATGCATTTATTTATGAGATAAATGGTATCAAAATATAAATGATTTATTGATTACATATGAATACTATGTACTAAAGCTATAAATAACTGTTCAAAATTATAATTGAAGGTCAGATTTACTTAAGCACTGGTACGCAAACATTGCCTCAACTATAAAAAAAATGTTGCGGAAAGTAAGAAATTTTGTACTTGGTACTAGAAGTAATATACGCAATAGAGTTAATACTTTCCTTGATAATAATGATGATCTAGCTAGAGGCCTAGATACGCTTGATCAAATTGCTGGCAATTATTTAGTATTGGTTTCCAGAAATAGTGACGAATATGTGTCTGACTATAGAAGTAAAGCCAGAATTATATGGATTTTCATCGCAAATATAGCACAGATTTTATCTGTACTAAGATTTTCTTTATTAGCCTTTTTCGACAATAAATGGATTAATCTATTAATGGCTGACAATATGTATGTATTGGGCAATAAATCATTGATTTATTTAGGTTTGGATTTTATCTTAATAGCGATTATTATAACCAATGTATTGCTATTCAGACAAGACTTGACTAAAACATTGCATTTCGTGTCAATACTGAACGCAATTAAATGCAAACGAATTAAATATCCATTGAATGCCAGAAACGCAAGAAAACTGTCGATAAAAGTGAATATAATTATTAAATATCTATTGAATACAACTTATTATTTACTGCTATTGTATATAAACGGATCGTTTTTAGCGCTAATATTATTTGCTTTGTATGCAAATGAGTCACCATATTTAATCTGGTCATTTATTTTTTGGTTACCTATCTCATTTATAACTTTCACTCAATGTATACGTCTGGCAATCATAGCCCCGTTTGCTTTTAATTTGTCAGCACTTTATTTGAAATACAAATTCAATGAAATTAATGCAAAACTAATATTAAGTGTAAAGCAATTGAATGCCAGACTATTAGTGCAGTCAATGGCTGAACACAATTATGTCGAGAGACTCACCAAAGACTGTAATCAGACTTTCAGTTATGTTATATTCGTTGTGTATTTTATTCTAACCCCGGCACTTGAACTGGTCATATATCACCAGCATAAGTCTGGCACTACTGTTCTGGTCAGGAATTGGTTGTCCGTTGTTTATATCATATCTACTTTCATTTTTTTATACTTGACTTCAATCTGCGTTAGAGTTAGCACAAGTGCTCACAAGTCATATCCAATACTGTATTCATATGTGAATCGAAACAGAGTTTCATTAAGAGATAGATTGAAAATAATGGCATTCATTGAGAAACTGAGCGGACCTGCAATTGGCTTCTATTGCTTGGATTTATTTCCTATAAATAGCGACGAGTTCTATCAGCTCATATCTATATGTGTCAGCAATTATTTCTTAATAATGAGTGTCATTCCATAAAAAAATAAAAATTATTCCTAAATTGTTCAATACTTAACAGGATTAAATATAATTAATTTTATTTTTATCATTTATACTATTAAAAGAGTATATTTATATATGAAAACCAAATTTTTTTTAAATGTTAAAAATAATTGTCGTAAATAATTGTTATTGTACTAGATCATATGTCATATTATATTGATTTATTCATATATGCACTGTTTTGCATCTAGTTAATTGAAATTTATTTATTATAAAGATTCATTTTAAATTGGCAGGATATACTGATAATTAGCCTTTTAAGACCTTTGAAGATAGACAAAACGGATGTGTATTTCGTAATTCAAGTTTATTCTTGAACAGACACAGAGAGTAAGATAATATTTTTCAATGGAATTATGATTTCGTATAGTGTTTACAATTTATAAGCGAATCAGAGCTATTGATTCGTATGTAAAGAGTGTCAAATTACAAACCAACGATTTAAAAGCTCTGGTACTTTTTTATTAGAATAGATATCAAAACATATTATACATCAAATTGAAGATAAAAGATGAAATTTTTGTTTATAGTGAAGAAATTGTCCATTTTTTTAATACATATCTTCATGTGAGCCTTCAAAGGCGTGGGTACTGTTAAATTAAGTGTTTATTTTTGTTAAAATGCCTGACATTAGAGTTGCTTCGTATTTCACCAGAATTTTTTCAATCTTTGAGATATTACCCCAAAAAAGAAACAACAGCAATTTAAATAGGATGATCAAGTCTTAATTTTCCCTTTTCGACAATTCGTGATTGATATTTGTCCAAATTTATTGGAGAAATACCTGAAAAAGTGGTTTTTAAGGTACAATTTCGCAACGCTCTCAAATCGAACGCAAAGAACTCAGATTGAATTCAGTGACGTCACGTGGAAATTTCATTTTTTACCTTTAATTTGATGTATTATATGATACCATACCTATTCTAGTTTAAGAGCACCAGGAGTTTTAAATCGTTGGTTTGTAATTTGACACGCTATACAAAGGGGAAATATTGCTTGCATTCAGTCGAACATTCGGACTATTTTATAATATACTATATGACGTGTTGCGTTCCCTTCTTCTCCGTTACGATTCAATGGCCGTTTATTTTAAACGGAATCGCAGGAGAATTTCTTGAAATCTATTCGTGATAGTAATGAAATATTTTTAGCCACCATTTCCACAATAATAGATAAGCATTTTGATATATAATACATATCATCCAGCAATAAATCTGTAATTATAGTAATTCATACAAAATTGATTTTATCATATTTGTGACGGCAATTAGGTTCTACCCAATTAGTATAACCATCTAAATGTGTGACTTGTTTACTAAAGCTTCAAAAGTAAACTAATCTTGGAAAATTCTAAGTTGCAATATTCCTTTTAAAATTGAATATCAACTCAATTCTAGTTATCATGGTAAACAATTGGTTTGAATTATAGCATTTTTAT
The DNA here is from genome assembly GCA_034693305.1 of Eueremaeus valkanovi. Classification (NCBI taxonomy): domain Eukaryota; kingdom Metazoa; phylum Arthropoda; class Arachnida; order Sarcoptiformes; family Eremaeidae; genus Eueremaeus; species Eueremaeus valkanovi. The sequence continues at coordinate 5,014 of JAQIWA010001822.1, forward strand.
TTGCGAATTTTCACCTTTAAATTGGTTTCATTTTACGCATAATTGTCACAATGGGTACGCCCTGTGTCCACTATGGCATTTATTCATTCGGCGGCCATTTTGTGAAACGCTAATGATTTCAGTCAACAACTAAAAAAAATAGAATTAAAATTGAGTTTAAACTGAATTAAAATCAAATTAATTATTAAAAAAAACAATTAATTAATAAAAAATAAAAACATAACTAAAATTGGTGTCAAAAATGTCGCACAATTTGACAGAAATGCTGCCAAAGCTGCTATCGATTGACCACAAGTGCAGAGAAAGCGAATGCAAAGCAATGTCTGTTGAGTTGGAAAATATGAAGAAATATATACTGTTTTGCAATCAATTAAATGATTATTATTTAAATAAAATCAAAACATTTAATGTCAACACAAATAAGGATTTGTTTGAACAACAAAAACAAAGTTTCATTGATTCGATTGAAGCCGAAGTCCAGGCCATTAACGACAATGTGGATCAGCTGTTCGCCGATCAGGACATGGATGCGGACAGACGTCGATTGGTCTTCGATACGGCTATCGATGTATGCAAACGACTCATCCGTTTTATAATTAATTATTTTATTTGTTTTGCTGTAAAACATAATTATTTAATGGGGTTTGGGATCAGGTTCTGCACTCGTAGCCATTGAGTGGTATAAAACCTAAAGCATATGCTATTCTTCCGGTTCAGTGGTCAGGGATTAAGTGTTGTAATGATTTTTTGCTCAAAAGCGCATATACTCTATAATGCCTGTCCATTAACAGGATAAATTCATACCAGGCTCGAATCAGCATCAATTTAAGCTTGTTAGTTGCTCATCTGATCCCTGACCTAGCTTACTGTCCATTCGCTGACTCAATTTGAGAATTTTTCAAATACCCTGATTAGCACTCATTTGTTATCTTTTATGGTTTTTTTGTCATAAATTTCAGTCAAAAACGTCTATAAAGTCGACTAAACTTCGCTGCGATTTGTGTCACAAATGGTTTTTACCCCAAATACTGATAAACCATTTGAACCAACATTTGAACAATAATTTAGACCAAAAATCTGTTTCGAGTAATAAATTGGTTAAAAATGATAACAAAGCCAACTCTGGGCTCAACACTGCCGTCCAAAGCGCCGACACTTTGAGCGCAAGCGATGAATTGTTCCTGAACTCTGTGGTCAAACAGGAACCGTCCGACGAGTCCAACGATGGCAGCGATTGGGCCGAAGATAATCATATGGTGTCCGACGACAACAGCAGTGAAGAAGAATTCGGTGAAAATGTTTGGACCAAAAGCACTGGCAAACCTACCCATAGATCGAAGGCTACGAAAAGCCTGAGCTCTTTTAGCGCAGACGTCAAATGCGAAGAATCGAATGGAACTAATGGTGATATTAATGAAAATTCTGGTAATTATTATAAAATAGTTATTAATATTAAAAAAAACAATTTTATTAATGAATTATTTGTTTACAGATTTGTGTGAAGAGCACAGATGTGATGATTGCGTTAGAGTTTTCGCCTCAAAGAAGTCATTAGCCATTCATTTGTCGCGCAAGCATTCGATACGTTCGGTTGGCAAACGAAAGGCCAGTTATCACAGGAAAAAGGTTTTACATAAATGCGATTTATGTGAGTTCACTGTTATGTCGACCTCTAAGCGAGAGCTCAGACAACACGCGCTGTCAGAGCATAATATAGAGTACGAGCGCCTGACCTGCAGTTGGCCCGAATGTAATAAAGTGTTTAGAAAAGAGTCGGCGCTCGACAGCCATATTAGGTATGCGTAAGGAATGGGAACTGAATTCTATCCTATTTTTGATTTTATACAAAATTTAATTATTTATAAACAAAATTCTGTTCTGTTTGCTGACAGACAACATAAGGGTGACCTGAAGTACAAGTGCGACTACCCTGGGTGTGACCGCCAATACAAGTGAGTCTCAAATATATACTTATTTTATTTTCGCTTAGGTTTTGAATCCATTTTCAAAACAAATTATTATTATTTTCAATACTTTTTTAAATGAAGTGAAAAAACGCGAATCGAAATCCATATGCGCGTACATACGGGTGAGAAGCCCTATGAGTGCCATTGGCCCGGCTGTGGACTCCAGTTCCGACATCACGGGACACTTAAGTCGCATATGTATACTCACGACAAGAACAAACAGCGCAACCATTTGTGTTATTTTCCCGGATGTGACAAATCATACGACACTAATAGCAAAGTAATGATTGATTTTGTTCTCGAATATAGAAAAACGATTAATATTTAAACCCATTTATCCGAATAGCTTATGGAACACATATATAGTGTGCACCGAAAGGAGGATAAGCCGTACAAATGTCAGGTCGAGGGCTGCAAGTCGTCGTGCGTTTCCGCAAAGAACCTGCGCTTACGTACGATATGAACGATATTTTTCAAACTTATATAAAGTTTTAATTTTGATGTTGAATACCGACACAGATATGCGAACCCAGCACTCGGAGCACAGGCCCAAATTCCAGTGCACGGCGTTCGGAGAGCGCTGTCAAAGGACTTTCTTCTCGAAGGAAGCGCTGGACAACCACATGAAGAAACCGCACGCAAACCTCTTCAAGCGGAAGCGCCACCAGAGATACCCCAGCAAACGAGTGCAGGTCTGTCCTGTCTTTGGCCCCTTTGGCCCGTCTGTGCCATACGTTTTGTGTTGTCATTATTTAAGTGCAAAAATGCTTATAATTTTCTTTTTATTTAAACTAACAGTGCGATTGGCCCGGATGTGATTTTATGACTGACTACCCGCACAAAATCAAAATCCATAAAATGAGAGCACATACCGGAGAGAAGCCGATCCAGTGCTCGTGGTCTGGGTGTCAGTTCTCCTGTGTTCGCAAATACGAGTTGGACTGTCATATGGTATCCCTTTTTTAGTTATTTTTCTGTTTTTTTTTAATTCACTTAATCTTTATATTAATTGTCTTCCTATCAGATGAAACACACGGGCGAAACGCCGTTCCCCTGCGAACACCCCCAGTGCGGCCGTCGCTTCAAATCGCAACGGGCTCTGGACACCCATTGGGACAAAAACCATACCTATTCTGAGTTCGTGCGAACCAAATGAAAATCTATTTGTTTTTTATAATTTTCATTATTAGTATTCAATTCATTCGTTTGTATTAATTGTTTAAATGATTTTTGATATAAATTATAGTAAACTCATATAGTATTCAGAGCTGAGTCACATATCAGTGCAAAGGCTCTGCACTTCTGCTCTTTTTTCCCCACTTTTGCTGTGATTTTACTATATTTTTGACATTTATTCAAACATTGTATCGAAAGATAGATTTCATTAAAATTATTAAAAATATTTTGAATTTCAAAACAAATATTAATTGATTCGGATCTTCAGTAGTGCTAATCAATACTGTGTTGATTACAATATGAATCGAAAGGTCTTGTTCCAGGTATGCCCAGGGGAGTCAACTTCAAGACAGTTAACTTATTTCTGGGTTGAGTTCCCAAAACACCTCTTATTTTAACTACAATTTACCCCAATTTTTAAAGTGGTATTGCTTTTCATATCGGCTCCACTTCATTGTGCTTTTTATCAAGGTAGTATCCAAGGAGAAAATTAACCCCTGGCTATACCCAGAATTATTTTCAAATTAATCAAAACAATAAAGTGTAGATTTAAGACCCCTTTTTAGCTATTGGTTTACGTTGTGTGTGAACAGCCCTTAACACATAAACAGCACTATTTGTCAATAGTTTTGTTTATTTTCTAAATTCTATTCAATTTTTAATTCAATTCAATTGACTTATAGTTAGATTAAAAATAATTTAATAATTAGTTTAAAATTCACATTGAATTCCGATTCTGTGTATTAGAAGTGCTATAAATATGAAGCGAAAGAAGATTTCGGTCGAAAAGAGTGCAAACAAAATGTGTTTTGCCTTCAAATCCAAATACAAATCAATGCAAACAATAATAAATTCGTTGCAAAACATAAACAAAAAATCGGAACTATTTTTACAACAGTTTGACATCGATTTGAATGAACAGAATCTGAATGAATATAAAGACTTGTTTACGAAATTCAAGTATGGATTCACTTCAGCCGAAGATATATTGGCCGACAATTGGGGTCAAAATCAGAGCAAAACTTCGGCCAAACGTTTGGCCAAAACCGAAGACAAAAGTCTTTCGGACGAAGAAAATGATTCAGATTTTTGTGCCAACGCTTCCGATCATAGTTTGGCCGATAATAATGATAGCGAAGATGTGGATGAAAGCACTGGCCATCGATCCAGTGGTGGACAAACGATGGATGACTTGGAGTCAAAGATTGTTGTCTTCTATGATAAGAGCCGTAAAACAAAGAAAAGAGAGAAACGCTTTCGTTGTGGTGTCCGGGGATGTGATGTCAGTTCCCACTCCAGGGCCAACATTATGGCGCATCTGGTCAAGCATACCAATGAGAGAGACTACCAGTGCAGTTGGCCCAGTAATCTATTTCTTACTATTTTTATTATTAATACTTATTTCTAATCAAATATAATAATTAATTGACTCTTAAGTGATATCTTTAGACAGTTGTTAAGCTCAGGGCTTATCAGGTCAGGGGTTGGGACTGACTTTTGGGGTGCATTTGATTCATATTCTGCACATTTATTATTATTTGAGTTTTTATTCGCTTTTAATATAATTTTGAATTCAATTTGATTTGAATGAAAAGAATGTGAAAAGTCTTTTGGATACCAGAAGTCACTGATCAGTCACATGGAGTCATTCCATCTGCGAAAGGAACGGCACAAATGCTGTTGCAGTGGCTGTGGACTCACTTTTCTCGGGAAACTCCAACTCAACCAACATATGAGTGAAAAGCATTCAAATGAAGTGAATCACTGCTGCGTTTGGACGGAATGCCAGTTAAACAAAGACACGTTTCGATGCCTTTGGCCTCAATGTCAGCAAATGTTCAAAAATAAAAAGTTAATAAAAAATTCATTTATTTATTCAAATATTTTATTCTTTTTATTAATTAATTTTTTTTTGATTTATTTTTTCGCTAAAAAACGATTTTCTCAACGATTGCAGACTTTTGGGTAAAATATTCAATAATTGCAATAAATATACGATTTTTAAAGTTTTTTTTTCGTTAATATTTTAGACACACATATAGAGGACAGTCATCTGAAAAGGTATTCATCAATAAGTTGTTATAATTTTTATTTTAATTATCAGTTCTTTTAATTTTTTTATTTGCTTTTTGTTTTGTTTTAATTGCTTTTATTTTTTTTCGTTTTGTTTTCTTTTTTTTGTCGAAATTATTTGATTTTAATGAATAGTCGAATCGATTTCAGTACAAATCAAGAGTTGATCCAAAAGTCTGAACAAAAAGAGTTTAAATGCAATCGAAATGATTGTAATTTTGATACGAATAACGAACAGCTTATGGCCGAACATAAAGCCAAACATAAGGCCAGATATCAATCGCTTAATCGTAGGAATAGACCGAAAGAAGAAGTGAAACTACAATACAGTGACTCAGACAACAAGTTTACCAACAAATATACGGGTAATTCGTTTCGACATTTAAAGCACTTTAAGTATAATTACAATAAATTTTTTGTTTGAATATAATTATAGGCAAACCGTTGAGCAGAAGAAGACGCGATAAAAGCCACCCGTGCAGTTGGCCCGCGTGTGAGCTCACCTTTGAATCTCCGAATGCTGTCCGAATACATATGCGGAAGCACACGGGTATTATCCGGTCTTTATATATCCAATTCTGATCCAAAGCTTACTTTTATTTACTTTACTTATAGGAGAGAAACCGTTTGCCTGCGATTGGCCCGAATGTCATAAAACATTTCGGTTTGTTTTCATTCATTTTTATGTTTAATTAATATATTTTTCTTTATATTTAATGAATTAATTGTTTTTTATCTCAATTTTGTTTGTTTGCAGTTATCGACCGGCCCTTAAGTGTAAGTAATGTTTGTGTAAAAGGATTTATATTTTTCTCATTCAATACGTGTTTACCTTTTTTTACCGTTTAGTGCACAAAGAGATGATTCACTTAAGACTTAAACAATTTAAGTGCGATTGGCCTGAATGTGACGAAGGCTTCATATCATTGAGTCAATTGCAAGTGCATAGGACAGAGCACACGGGCGTTAAGAAGTTCCGATGCGATTGGGTATCAAAAATAATCTAAATTTTACTAAAAAAAATAGTGAATTAATGTTGGTTTGAATTAATGGACTGATAGCCCGGCTGCGACTGGCGTACCAACCATTCCCAACAGTTGTCTATACACCGGATGCGAACACACGAAGGACTGAAAGTCCGAATCAAAAAATATAAGAATAAAAACGCTTCGAATCCGAACTCAATCTATGACTTCAGAGGCGAACTCAAGCGATATGCGTGCGATTGGGTCAGTATATGTGGCCAATTATGCTATGCCCTTAATCACACACTTCTTAACTATCCTTTGCCTCATAGCCCGGATGTGAGCGCAGATTCCGCTACAGCTCTAATCTCGAGCAACACATTCGTATGCATCAGAAATCTGGTAAACGTTTTGTTATTAAAAAAAAATTATTTTTTATATTCTCTTAAATCTAATCGTATTTTGTTCTCAACTTTTAGATACTGATCCTCCGGTCGAGAAGAAACGGAAACCCAAAGCTAAGAAATACAAAGAAGACGGCAGAAGGTATGGACAGAACTATAAACAGAAAAAAGAAAAATTATTTGAATGCCAATGGCCTGACTGTCAGTGCAAATACACGACCAAAACAATGGTAGGATTTGTTCGGCAAATGTTTTTGGATTTGATTATAATTTTATAATATTTTATTGGTTTCTGTTCTGCAGTTAACCCAACACCAGAACACACACACCGGCGTTAAGCCATACCAGTGCCAGCACTGTGACCAATCGTTTCCGTACGGAAACTCTTTGCGTAAACACCATCTGCTCTATCACGAGAACGGTATGCCAGACAAGCCGTATAAATGCCAGTACTACGGGTGCACTCGTTCTTTCGATAAGAATAAAAGTCTTGCCTTTCATGTGAAGAGAGTTCACGAAAAGGTAATGAAATTATTATTTATACAAAAAGTATTGTCTTTTTTAAGTTAAAACTGAATTTTTGTTTAATTTTTTAGAGCAATGAAAGCAATAATACTATCGATAAGAATGAGATCCAAACGCCTGTCAGTCAACCGAATCCGTCGGTCATTCGTTTGGACAGAATTAAAGCATTCAATACAATGAGAATTCAAACTCAATTCCCGACACAAATGCCTATTAATTACGAACAGATGCCGATTGAACGGCACCAACACGTGCGACGAATGAGTGCCACTCCTTATGCGAGTCATTCCTCTGTAACGACAGCTAAAAAATTGTTAACAAATGCTATGAAAAAGAGACCAAATGTTCAAAACTATACGACTATTGATAACGACTCTATAGCCATAGAAAAGCCTCATCCCTGTCCTCTCTGTCCGCTACGGCGCTTCCGGACCGAGAAGGCACTGGACTGTCACACAAGGAAACATCACCCGAAACAAAGTTAATTTATGACAAGATTTTTCCAATTGTTTACATCTTTTTTCTAATTTATTTCTGACTTTTATTTAATTTAAATCTTTTTTCTTATTATTCTTATTATTATTAATGAATTTTTTTTCTAATAAAATACATTTTCTTCCAAGTCTTGAGGTTTTTATTTGGTTTTTATGAGTCAAATAAAATTGCAGTTAAAGTCGATTTTTGGTTCTGTTATTCATTAATATTATTTGACTTATATTTTAAGCTAATAGTCGACTAAAGGGAACGAATGGAGAAAAAGCTTTTATTTCTTATTTTTTGCAATCGTTTGCCGATTCAGTAATAATCAGTCGATTCTAAGCCAACGCACAAATTCAATGAGAGCTTCACTTTAGGCTCAAATGATTTCAAACATCGATTTTGAAATTCAATGAGAATTTTATATTTGTTTTTCACTTATTTTGACTTCAGTTGAGTTGAGGCAAAAAGTTCTAATCCGTGAGAATTGAATGGATTTCACAATTTTTTTATTTCAAAATATTTCATAGTTTTGTAACTAAAATAGTCGCAGTAACTAAAAATGATCCCGGATCTTCTTGGACAACAGAGGCGACACAGGGAGGAATTTAGTCAATAGTGTGCCATAAAGTTTGAGATTCCAGTGCTTTTCGTTCGCAATGACTACAAAACAGTTTTGGCATAATTTGAGCTCTACCTCAATTTTAAACCGAATCAATCATATTGTGCGCATTTTTGTGGCACCAATTGGGCATTCATTTCGTTGTGTGCAATACCCCCCAGGCCTTCTAGTGTTTTAAGAACCAAATTCAGACATATATTCCCTAGACCTTGGACATCTCTGAGCTTACTGTACCGTATATTAAGTTTTTATTTATGAATCGCAAAAAGAAAAATTCAATGACCTTCTTGATTTTTCGAAACATAAATTCCAGAGATAGGCAATGGGTCTGACGACAGGGGGTAAGTCACAAATTTTGGACAGGGGGGTAATTTTTCTCTAAAAACACGTTTTCCCCCTATTTTCGCCTCCAAATCATCGAAAAACAGAGGGGAAGGGTCAGCCTCAGCCAAAATCACAGGGGGGTATACCCCATATGCCCCCTATTGCCTATCTCTGATAAATTCTAATAAACTTCTAAACTAGATGGATAATTTTTAATCAATTCTCCTGGATACTTACTTATTCACTAAATATAATTTTAAATTAAATTAAATACGATCTTAAGTGCATTTATGTTGAAATCATTCATTAATTATTGATGAATACAATCGTATAAATAGTACTTCAATTGAATTAGATTTCAGTTGAGATTTGATTGAATCGAAATATGAGTCAGTGTTTCAATCGATTTCGGCTTAATTTTATGTTTCGCCCAATTATTGGCAAAGAATTTAAGACTTTTTCGCTTATATTGAGTTTTATGTTCAAAATTTTTATTTAATCGATTGAATACACAAATCTAAATAATAATAATAATAATCAATACAATAGACATATATTTTAATTATACGAAAAAAATTATATATAAGACAATCAAGAGCATCAACTCAGCAGCATATATGAGACAATCAACTAATTATTTAAAGCGCATTCCGTCTGCCTGTAGGACACAGTTCTCGTAGAAATGAGCCAACATTTTCAGGTCATTTAAAGCATTTCTGTTCAATACATCCATTCTATCGACTTCTAATGCATAAGAGAAACAAAACCAAAAGTTTTATTCAATGTTAACTCAAGAAATTTATTATATAGAAATTAATTGTCATATACAGTATTTAGGGCACAATTCACAAAAATATGACCGGGTAAAAAATAATGTACTAGATTTATCATTTAATATACTCGAAATATGAGCAAGTTACCCAAACCTATATTGATTGCGCAATAAATAATCAACCAGGGCAAAGTCCTGTAATAAATAAAATATCCCTAATAATACAAAATTGTTCTGACAAACCCAAAACGTTTTAGAACAAAGTTATCTGTCACTTAGGGCCAAGGTAATATTAATCTTATTTATTTTGAAATTCAACTCAGCTAATAATTTTCAAACAATTCGGTTCATTTTTATTTTTATCTGCTAATCCGTTGACAGAATCATAAAAATTGACCCGATTGAAAAAAACTTGTTGAATAAGTAAACAAAAAAAATGAGTCGGGCAAGTTTTGATTTTGAATAAGAGTTTACAAACCTTTTCCATCTCTTGCTCTACGAACGACCAGTTTCTTAACCGATTGCAATCGACAAAGAGGTGTGTCTTTAAGGACCAGATGTGTTAAGACAAAGCCAATGATTGCCATTAGGAATAAGAATTTGAATATAATCTTGGACATTCTTCCAGTGTAGATCCTTTAAGCACTAACTAAATGACAAACTAATTCTGGAGACAAACTCTGAATGAGTGGACGAGAAGTTTAAACAAGACTTTTATAGACGAAAATAGCAATGAATTTGTGTAATCAATTCTGTGCTCAGAACTCAATTCCCAATTCGTTTTCAATGAATTCTTGATATCTATAATCAAATACTCGGTTGAAGTATAACTCGATTCTCAAGTGACTACTGTTTCGTTCAAAATATAATTTTATAGCTTAACTGAATTTTAATTTTCATTCAATTTTATTTAATAATTCAATTACATAAAGAAGCATGCTCATTCATCAAGAGAATTTTTGTTCCAAGAATGAGCAAGGTATGGATAATGTATAGGAAAATAATTAATTTGTTTTCAAAAATTACTTTTTTTAATTACAAAATCAATTAATTGAATCTTAATTACAATAATTGGTGTTATGTTGTAATGCCAAGGGGGAACTTTCAAAACCTAGGTGACATTTTATGTATACCACATTGGTATACCAGTGCATTAAGTTATGCAAACATTCACTAATGTGACCAATTGGTTCATTAGTATAACTAATATCTTGCACCAATAACAATAAACAACTGGGTAGTATTAGTGTGAAATGTGAATTAGCTTATGTACTGGCTCAATTAATTTATTGGTTTAGATACTACAATTGTATCTGCCATTCTACCCTGCCCTATAACAACTAAGGTAAAGCCAAAAAATCTACAATTTTACCTTTCCCTTATTCCCCTAGATTTGTCCGGCCTGGCGATCCCTAGGTTTTTGTCATCGATTGTGATTTCGACCATTTGTTCAACACTGCAAACAAAGTCAATACAGTCGAAGCTCTGTATAAGAAACGACCAAATGCAAGCAAAATCCGTGCCTTATAGAGAGCGTTCCTTATATAGAGAGATGAAGAAAAAAATTGATTTCAATTAACGTTGTTAATTTACGGAATTATATTTTGGTGGTTAATTATGCAATATGTAAAAACATGTAAACTACTCTCTTATGATTACTTATATAACTAAAAACAGTTAATTTTATAGATTTTTATTAATAATTCTTTAAAAACTCTTTGTTTTAATCATTT
>JAQIWA010001823.1:0-16033 GCA_034693305.1 Eueremaeus valkanovi
TTTTTGTCCGATTTTAACCGAAATTGACCGAATTTCGGCTTAATTCTATTAAATTAACACCAATTAAGGCTAAATTAGGCTTAATTTAACTCAATTTAGCCGAATTTCGGTCAAAAAGGTCTATTTCCGGTCTTAATACAAAATGGCGCCTATTTCCTGTCCGCCATTTTACCTCCCCATATACCCCCCTAGGGTTTGAGCCGAGAAATCCGCCATTTTACCTCCCCCTATACCCCCTCCCTAGGTTTGCCGAGCCTGGCCATCCCTAGTACTGGGTTCTAGACAAAATATCCTCCTAAGTTTTGAAATGAAGATTTTGAAGTGACCTAAAATTTTATTAATATTTCAAAAAGATTTTGTTTTATTTTTTCAACTTTTGATACTCTTTTGATGTAACCTATAATTGTTGACCACTATTATAAAAATGGTGATTATGGTATAGATTTGCCCAGGTCTATTTAAATGACCATTTTCTGGAAATACATATTTGAGTTTTAACAGATTTCAAACTGGAAACTTTTGAATATACATGCTATATCAACAAGATCATTCATAAATTAAATAATCTGTGTACATTTTCTCGTTGATTCTTTTCAGATATTCAAGCTAGGCTTTTTATAGCTTTTCAGCATAATTACTCCTCATTAGGCCTCACAAAAACTCAAATAAAGGCTAAAAACTTGAGTTTTAATTGATTCTGAATAGAACTGAGTCAGGACAATTTTCCCAAAAATCAGTAACAAATAGTCAATTGTTTGTCAATACTATTCCTATTTTGTATTATCAGTGACGAGCAAAAGGTTTTATAATTCACTCATTGACTCAAACATTACAACTGTGTATATTGTATTCATTGTGTGCTACACAATGATTATCTTATGTGGCTTATCGTCAATTATGGATTCAAGGGAGAGGAACTTGACTAAACTAGGCACTGGTTGTAAAGAATGTAAAACTGAACAAATTATTTGTCTTAATCTCTGCCTTCAATTTCTGGTCATATTATTCGTGTATGCGTTCAGTATGTATTCCAATGCACAGCAATAAAGCGAATATTAGTGACTCTCTACACCACTCTCTGCTAACCCTACAGTAGAGTACAGGTTCAGTTTTAATCATTTTTTCATAACATTATAGTCAAAGCCATATTCTGGATCAGTTGTTAGTAGGGGTCACTTTTTTGGAAAACTTATTAATTAGAGTATATTATGATAAATGTGAATATGTTTCGGGTCCTATTCAGCTGACAGTTAAAAATCAAACTTTTGATAATTAAGGGATTTTCTTGGCTAGGATCAATTCAACTATTAATAGATTATTAATTCCGGATTAGAATGAACTCAACTTTAAGGTTATTTTTTTGGAGTTTTCACTCTTATTGTTGCACTAATCCATTCTAAAAGTTGCAAGGGCTTCTTTGTTTTATATAGGTACATTAATTTCCCTTGACACACAGCGACAATTAGACAAGGCAAACAATTGAATCATATTTTTTCTCAGTCGAATTATTCATCCTGATCATTTTCTAACCCTTGAGAACTACGAGTATGTGTAGACGAGTACTGGTGAAACCCCTAAACCTTATGAAATGTCATTTCTGTTATTGCCCTTGGTTATTGCTGTATGGCTATAAAGATTTAAAATCTTGGATATGTTTGAACACCGATGTTATCATTAAAAAATTTTATCAAATATTTTATCAGAAATTCTTTAATTAGTATTTAATCGTTTATATAATCTGAACCGAATTTTTTACTTTTCATTAACAACACATTTATTGATGTTTTTATTTTCACATAATTATTGACTTTCTTTGCGAAACCACACGAAAAGCTCTTTAGTTTATAATCGCTATTAATATAATTTATTTTCTTAATAAGGGTTGAGTTAATTGAACGCTACGATCGATATAACTCAGGTTACGGCAGGTTTACAATCATTTAAAACTTATCAATGCATCATTTCCATTACATTGATATGTCCTTGCCAACCTTGTTTCTGACGCAGATCATAGTGAAAGATACAATACTCATACAAATTATATGATTCAAACGAATAAAACTTTTAATACCCAATGGATAATATCGATACTATTCATGCACTTTATTTAAAACTAACGACTGCACAATTTTATATATGGCTGACTTTTACAGTCAATGGTTATCCGAGTCAATTATAAGTGTTAATTAAGTAAACATTATTTACCAAATAATCGATTTTGAAATCCAATAATTAAATAGATATTTATTTTTTTGAAAGAAATATACGAATGAAAAGAATTCTTACAATTATTTCTTAGAATTGATTTTTAGTTTGGATTTTGTTCTCTATTTAGAAATCATAAAAATCTGTTCAATGAATATCTTTGTCGATCACAAGCACTGAACGTTTTGATAGTCTTCTTCAACAAATTTCTTCTGTTCGTCATTCAATTGATCCACTGGTCGGCCGAAATCACACGAAGAAGTGGTTAATATATCTGATCTAAAAGAACCGCTTATTATATAGGTTTCATTGGTCTCCAGATATCGACCACAAGAGGCCGAGTGCTCTGATGTCCACACTTTAGGGTCGTTTTCTATCGCAGTTTTCACTGTATCATTGGCATGGTATATTTTCTGGACCTCCAGTCCATACCAGGCAGACTTAAGTCCATATTCAGTCTTATTGGTCACTTGTTTGTCAGTGATAACCCTGGCTTTAATCATGAAATCATCCTGGCAGTAGTAGTGATCAATATTGAATACTCGACACTTGCATGAGATCGATAAGCAAATCAAACCAATGAATAGAAAAAGGATTAAAATTCTCATATTTTGTATTTTCTTTTAAGCTATGAATTAAATTACATAAAAATTTTATTATAAACTTCTCTATAAGAGTAGACTGACTGCACATTTCTGCCAACTATTTATACGAACGACTATTGCGTAACACTTTTGTGTTTTATTACATAATTTATGTGCAATATTATTGCCAACATATTTTATAAGCAAGGATATATTGTGAAAAAGCATCTAAAATCTAAAATAAATTGACATAGATACAATGATTTAATTAAAATAATGTGAATTTTAAGATAAATTTAGCAAGTTCATCCTATATAGACTGTTGCCAACCGAAGCCCTCTTTAGATCATTTCATGCTTGTGATCGAGCTTGAGCATTCCACTCAATTTGATTTTCGCAAAATAGCTGTTATGTCAGAACTTTGGATGAATTAAAGGGAAATTTGAAGGAAATCGATGAGAGCAACAATTTATGATTGTTTGAAATCATATGGATTTCAAATACATTGGGAAGATTTGATTTTTTTTGTTGTAGAAAACAAAGAATCACTCGATTGGTTGCAAAAGTGATTATTTAAGAGAATAAGAGAATGATTGTTAAAACAGATGTCAATCGATAAACAAGAATTAAAAAAAAGCTAAATTCAACTGAACATAAATCTCATGATTATTACAGCTTTGAATACTCAAATACATTCTCACTCTTAATTAGAAATGCAAAGCTTGTATATATATATCGGGGGTATTTAGAAATATTTTTAAATCAAAGTATACCACAAATTAACAAGATGGTTTACTCACATTGCTAATTAGCAAAGCTAAACTCTGGTTTTGTCTAATTTAAACATAATTCTATCTATCCGGGTCAAGCGTTAAAAACGTCATTTCACTGTTCCCTAGACTGTAATCGCTGACCTTGGACATATCGACTAATATCAATATATTTAAGTATTAAACTAAAGAATATTTTTTAAGTAAATTAAATATAAGTAAATTTAATTATTTGTATAATTAATTGCAATTAAAATAGTTTTTCTTAAGAACTGAAACTAAATTGCAATTCAATACAGAATAGACAGAAAAACATTAATATTAAATGAATTGTTAATCAAAATAAGTTATGATTTGTTACAATCGACTGTCTTATACAAGACATCATAAAATCTTTTCTCCGCTTCACTCAAATCAGAAACAAGTCGTCCGAAAGTACAGGTATGTGTGCGCAGCCGGTGCTTAGTCTCGTCATAATTGCCGGTTATTATATAACTCTGGTTCAGTTGGAATACTCGGCCACAAACTGCACTGTTCTGTCCCGTCCACATCTGGACAGAACCCAGTTTGGACAGTATGGTCGCCACATTAGGTTTAGCTTTATATACCTGAATGACATCCACGTCATACCAAGCATTCAACTGGTCTTCCGGGTCTTCCGCTTGTCTTTCAGACTTAACTTTGATCTGAATCGCGAAATCCGAAGAACAGTAGTATTTGCTGACAGGCTGTGGCGGACACCTGCAGCACATGGATAGCGATAGTAGAGAAACAAGGAGTAAAAGAATCAAGGCATTCATTGTTAGACTCGAATCAATGCTTGAATGAATGTTGTTATACAGTATTTTAACATTTATTTATATAATCCTATCGACAGTCAAATACTGGATACGATTGTGACGTTTCATAACATATTTAATAAAATCTATTCAGACAACTGAACAAACAATGTTTTATAGATTATACTTAAGAGATATTTTCTAAATTATGAAACATATGATTGAAATTGATCTGGTACAGTATAAGTCTCTGATTTGAACTGTATTGTAACAGTAGTACTAAACTTATATTTCGATATGACGTGACTTTTCAATAGGTCTAACTATACTTAACCCAACATTACATGACATGTTTAGCAATGAAAACAATTGCACTATTTTTGTAAAGACTTCTGGAAACTAACTTGTCGGAATAAAAAGCAAGATTAAAAGTTTTAAGTTAAAAGTAGCCATGATAACTTTTCTACTACATTGACAAATACTGTATGACTATTACATAAGCAAAACTACAATGTCATTGATAACTGGCTTCCTTTCTATTCCTATTCGTGTTATTTTCTACATATGTTCAACACTTTTCCAAAAGAATTGATACAAATCTGTAATTAAAAGCACGACTTATTCACAATAATAAAACTCAAAATCAAACTCATGTCCAAAACCAAAAATTAGGTCTAGGTTTGGGCGCAATACTTCAACCCTTTCATTCAAATGAAACAATTTTTCAGATAGTCCAGTTCATTGTTATTTTATTCAGTAGCAATTTTTTACTCGATTTTCAAGTTTTACAAAACTTGGATTTAATTTAAATATGTTTTTACCGGTAATATGGGCTGATATGGGATGAAAAATAAAATAATTGAAATGAACTTCGACTGAATGGGAGTTACAGTTCCTGTAAAAACTGGTAGGAAATTGACAACTCGTAGGAAAAACAATGTTATCTTTTAGTTTCTAAACATATCTTTTGTCAGATAACTAAAACAATTATATTATTTTCAAAATCCTTAAAACAATAGACAATTAAAGTGTTTAATATATAACTTAATTTACTTTAATTTTTGCTTTCATTCATTTAATTCATTTTTGCTTTCAATTAATTTTGTAAAAAATTACAAATAAAAAGAAAATTTTTAAAAGATTTATAGTTTAATTGTTATAATTGTTGGAAATGTTTGCCAATTCTCAAGTCCTTATCAGACTCTCTGCTCGTGGTTTGAGAATAACAAAAGATCCGAAGAAACACTTCTCAACCCGATGTGTACTTTTGGCCAGTAATGAGTTGAACGGTGATTTTGCAGAAATTGACAAGACAGAATTTAGTGACGATTCTATTAACCCGGATTGGGATAAGAAGTTTATGATTGCCTTCAAGTTCTCTTCAATACTATATCTTAAGTTCGATGTCTATCAAAGTCTAGAAAAAGTCGGCGAAACTAAAATATCTTTAACAGAACTGGTGTCAGCACGAGATGGCTTCACAATGAAGACATTGAAGAAAGAAAATATCAAAATCGGAAAACTGCTCATCACTTATGAAGAGGTGGAGACCACAAAGGAAGCACTTCTAATGCAGTTCAGTGGCAAAGATCTGGACAAAAAAGATTTGTTCGGTCTCTCAGATCCATATTTAGTCATATCCAACGTCGACAGGAACGGCAATTTAACCCAAGTATATAAGAGCGAAGCCATTAAGCAAAACGTTTCGCCCGTTTGGCAACCGATCAAAATCAGAGCCAAAACTCTCTGTCAATGCGATCGTCAAATGAAACTGCAATTCGATTGCTTTGATTGGGACTCAGATATAAAGGGAAGCAAAATAGATAGGATCGGCTCTTTCGCCACCACTTTGGAACAGCTATTGGTCGGACCATCAGATGATAATACCTATGAATGTATTAATGAAACAAAATTGGCCAACAATTTGGATACGTATAAGAATTCTGGTCTCATATGTTTGGATAAGATATCTGTAGTAAAGGAGAAATCACTTCTGGATTATCTGAGAAATGGCACTCAATTTCATGCGAAAATTGCGGTCGACTTCACATCTGCACTCGTATTAAATAATTCAAACGATAAAAATAAAAGCAATTCATCTAATAATGAGAATATTTATAATCTATTTATAAGAAAGTTCTGTCAAATTCTAGAGCAATACAATCGTCAAAACATTTGGTCGGTTTCGGGCTTTAATGCCATATTTGCCGAAAATGAATCAAATGATTACTACGAACTCAGACCAAACGAGTTGTCCATCAATGTTGAGTCACTTATTACAACAATTACTTCAGAGTTGGGAAAAGTGAAGCCATTGGCGAAATCAACGAATAAAGGCATTAACATCGAGACTACAATTAATAACTGCATTGAATGGATTGATACGATTACTAGTATTAAAACAGATATGAATAGCAAAGACCGATATTTTATTCTTTTGATGCTTACATCTGATCTAAATAAGGAAACGCTTAAGAATATTGAGGATATTAGCGATCAAATCAATTCAAATCCTTTCTCTATTATTATACTCGATATTAATCTCAATGAGAATAATAAGGAATTTCGAGATTATATTACTTTAATGAATGAGAAGAAAAAATCAAATAAAAGGAATAATATTGAGGTAATCACTGGTTATTGTGGTTCAGAGAAAGTTTCAAATATTTTCAATTATACTCTATATTAACTAATATTTATTTATCAGATAATCTCAATTCAGAATATCATACAAAGTAATGATTGGAATAAATTTGTCACAAAAACTGGTGGAGATATTCTAAATCATATTCCGGATCATTATATGAAATATATAAATCTTGTATCAGAACAACAAAAATAATTTTCAGAGTGAGTTCAAAATTTAAGGCATTAATCAAAACAATGTAGAATTCAATACAAGTTATCTAAAAATTGTATTTCAGGAAAAGGAATGTTTGATATATTGTGGTTGAGCGAGCTTGGCACATTTATATTGGAGAATAAGGACATTTGAAGCAGAGGACATTTTTAATCAATTTAATCTTTTTCTTTAATTCCAGACTTCAGACATAAAACTTGTTTTCGGTTCAACTTTTATTAATTAAATATTAACTTAAGCTGAAGTTTGAATTAAAATATTGACTAAATATGATATAAAATATAGATTATTGCGATTATTGCGATCACGACTTGTTTTGGTTTAGTTATAATTATAAGTATTATATAAATAAAACGTGATTTTGAATTAAATTAATCGCTCAAATTGAGAGAAGAGATTCATCCTTGTAATTTATAAACTTATTTATTTATATTCTTTATTATAATTATTGATTCAAATCTAAAAAAATAAATAAATATTTTCATAAAAAACAGATATAAATGAATATAAATCAAAGCAAACAAATAATTGAATAAAAAATAATGAGGATGAGTTAAATAGAAAAACAAACAGGTAGTCATAAATCAGGATAAACGTGTCACTAGAGTTAAATTCTTAAATTAGAATGTCTACAGATTGGGCAACAAATGTAGCCGGGCTAAAAATAAGAAAAATTAGAATAAATAAGAAAATGATTAATCTGTATAACCATAAGACATGCGATAGTCTTAGTCTTATCTATTCATTTGATTCAAATAAGTTTAGCAAAAATAAAGATAAAATTTATTTATTTTTTCATAGGTATAAAAATATGTTCTTGTTATTATATAAGCTCAATTTGGTTGGCACCGGTGTATCACTACTCTTATCTCAAACTTACTGTTCATTTTTATTCTTTAATTATCATATTTTTGCATAATGATCAAGATAATTTGCTGGAAAAGTTTGTTTATATAATTATTCTTAACTCTTGATTATATGTCGAATAATTAATTGGTTATAATAATAGTTATACTAATATTAAACTAAACCAACAAACTATAGGAAAGACTGACTATCGGCGATAGCGAGCAATGACATCAATTACCATATATTATAATTCCTGTTATTCTTTGAGTCAGTTTATAATTAATACTCAAAGAATTCGGTTAAGTCTTATTTGAATAAAAATAAAATTATATAATTTGTCATCAATTCTGTCGTTTGTTTAATATTCATTAAAAAAATATTTGGAATACAAGATATGAATCTATAAATAATATAGTCTTATCTAATGATCTGTCTGATTGATACAGTAATTTAAGACCAGTATCTTTAATGTTTGCATTAACTAGATTTGTATGAATTATTTCGTGACAACCCTTTAAAAACATAACATATTATCTAAATCTTTGTGAGAACTGATTCATTAAAATTGTTTACTTTTATATATTTTCAATCATTTAAATTAATGCTCAATTAATTATATTTATTATAATTATTAAAATAATATTTATTTAAATAAAGTTTAATTTTAGGACATATTCTGTGTTTTAAATAAATTCAATTTAATTATAATTCTATATTAATGAACAGTTTTTAAAAAAGAAATTTTTTTTAATTAAAGCTTTGAATTATTCATTAGTTTCAAAATTACTGCCAGAGTTCTGAAAGGACGAAGAATCTATGACCAGACTTCTATCTGTTATTTCTGCTCGATCACTAACATCTCTGCTGTCAATATTAATTATAACATTAAGGCTAAAGACTCGATAGTATACTGTAGTGTCAATCGACTTGTGAAGCGTCAAACTTAACGTAAATAAGACTAATATGTCCTTCGATTTGAAGCATATTAGCCATACTATAGTCGGATACGAGCGACACATAATCGGCCACAAAGTTATCATTGAATGATATAATAAATCGATTTTCATTGATCTCTAACTTAAGTTCAAAATATTTTTCTGATTTATTGCTTCCGAACGGAAAGAACAGAATATCCTTTTCCTCTTTAAGCCATTGGCCATCAATACGACATTTTCGGATCACTTGATTCAAATCAAACCTAACGGTCAGACTAATGGCTACATCGGGTGTCGGTGTCGAAGAAGGCGGCCATTGGAGGCGAAGATTGAACTCTTTGGGTGATTGCATAGTCTGACCGTTAACTGTGAGAGTCATTCCGTTCTTAAGACAATTGAAAACTGGTTGACAGAAAGGGAGCGGAGGATTGAATATAGTCTTCTGCGACAAAACCATATTATCGACCACTGAGTGTCTACTCGTGTATACGTTTAAGTTGTGGTCTATTTGTTGCTGTATTTTCGATTCGTCCATCAGCTCTAAACCCCTGCCGTCCCTCACCTCTCCATTCGATATCATTCGACTTTTGCCTCTTTGTTCGTTCAGCCCATTAATCAGATCTTTGGCGAAGACCACGGATTCGATTTCGACATCGCCTTCAATGCCGAAAATGCCGATGAATTGAATGGGAATTCTGTACAGAAATAATGCGTAATCTATGCCATCGATGAATATCTTAATGAATGACTCTTTGAAGACAACCTTCACTTCAAACCAATGATTTCTAGCGAACGGAAACTCTTTCATAACTTTCTCTTCTGATCCCCAATGAGTGCCAATTCTGCTATTGTTCACAACAAGGCCTTCGTCTTCAAAGCGAGCGCTGATTTGCAATGCAATGTCTGCACAATTGTGCGCAAAACAACTGATCTCTTGGCCAACAATAAAGTTCAAAACAAACTGATCGGCAAATCGTGGAACTCTGCCCTTCACTATAACACAAGAGCCGACTTCAACACCCGATTCCAGTGATTCCCAAAACGGAATGAATGGCCTCTTTATTATTTTGGTCACAAACTCTTTTGAGTCCATAATTATAATGTCATTCAAAATACTTTTTGCACAACTTTTATATAACTTTTTTGTTCATTCGCTTGAAATTCTGATTTGAAATACAAAAAAAGACAAAAAATAGTCTATATATTGAATACGAAATGCAAACAATTTGATGAATAGAATAATTGCAATACAATTAGCAGCGAATAAATGCTTTGTCACAGCATTTAAAACCAATCATAAAGAACCAGATTCTTTTTAAAAAAGAACTGATGCGTGAATTCTAATACAATCTATCGATCATTTATATGAAATCAAAAACATATGAATACAAAAGAAGACAAATGTGAATAAAAATGATTATTATATCGAAAAAATCCAATTCATTGCAACCAAAAGCCTCCAAAATATTTGTTAAGTCATTATTCCATTTAAAATAACATCAAATTCTGTTTCGTTTCTCTCCGTCTGTCTCTCTCTCTCTCTCTCTCCCTCTCTCCCCGAAACCCCCACTTCCTCTCCCCTGTTCTCATAAATAATTTATTTAAATTCAAGGATAAAAGTAATTGTATTATATTAATGGTTAGGTTTGAGAATGTAAACAATAAATGATCACATTTTGACAACTTATGAAGTAAGCAAGGTTAATTCAATTGTTTTCTACCATCACTACAGTAAAGCACACATTCCTCAGAGCACACATTTTTTCAAAACTTATTAAAAGTTTTGTAGTTTAAAAATATATTGAGTAACGGAATGGTGTAATAAAAATTCCGAGTGTTTTTATTAAACCTCCTCGACCACTCATATAATTAACCCAGTGCACATTCTAACATTTTCAAAAAAAATCTGATTATGAATTCAACATTGAAGGGGAAATTCCAACCGATTATTACAATTACTTCATTTCAATCACAAAAATGAAATATTCATAAAAATAAAGTTTTTTGAATTGTAATACATTTTTGGCAAACATTTGATCGAAATATTTTGAATTTGTACTGAACCTAAAAATTTGAACTGGATTATTTATTGCTCTTATAGTATAAATAATTGATTACTATATTGATCTACAAATACAGTATAGAGATAATTGATTTGATGATACATTTTATCCTTTACTTAAAAATTATTTTAATTAAAAATTTATCAAAAATTAAATCTTCGCAAAAATTGTCGTCTTTTAAGAAAATATTAATTATTTTTATTTAATATTAAATAATAAAAATAATAATAACTCAAAATATAGGAAACGCTATCGCATTAAGCAATCCATTAAACTTATGTCTTATTAACTGTAATTAAACTAAAAATTTTAAAACTAATCACTACTTAAATTGAATTTACATAGAATACTGTACTGGCTTGAGCTATACTATCCGGTTCATCTTCATGTCATGGTTTTAAGTAAATTCTATTGACTATAATTGAAAATAATAAATAAAATTGATTATAAATATTACCGCAACAGCAGAACAGTTGGCTTTTAAACTTCAACCAAAACTACTTTAATTGAATAAAAATATTTAATTAAAGTATTTGTATTAATAACAAAATTTATTCAGAATATTCATTAACTTTTATATATTTCTAATCGTTTATTATTTTTGGTTTTAAAATGCATTAATCATTGAAAACAAGTTTAATAGAGTGTCTGATCATTAGATTCTTAAATATAATATAATATTACATATACTGTACGGTATATACTGTATTCATAATAGTGTCAAATAATAATTATTATACTTATTATTGTGTCTGGATACAAATAACAACCCAGATATTAATAACATAAGTGCACACATTTTAATACATGTAATTGAATGAGTAAAATTGTGCTTGTACAATGTACAGTATAGCTTGTATAGTTTATTTGTTTTAAAGCCATTAATTTGAGAACTCATTTAAATTTAATTGAAATAAATATTTTGTTTTAACTGATTCTCTATTGACTGCCTATTAATATCAAAGCATTTGTCGCAAAGGAAAATCGCCCCTGGCTTAAATATGTTGACCAGGCTTAAAGTTTCAATGAGTGAATGGGCGACTGCTCATTGGTAGACAAAAATATTCAAACTGTTACTTAAAAACTTTAAGCCTGGTGAAATGGACCAAGGACTTTCTTCTAATTTGACTTAATAACTGAGGTTAAGAACAAAAGCTAACTATTATTTCTCAATCAAAAGCTCAAAAAAGTTAAAAAGATCGGAAGAATGCACAAGCTTATTAATTAAATCACTACCTTGGTTGTATTCTTTTGCACATTCAGTATAAATAAACGATTGTTTAAATATTGATGAATTGAGTGCAGATCATCTCAACAGTACAGTACTGCTGAACACTTGTTGGTTACAGATCATAGGGTGAGACCAAAGTTGAGTACTTTTCCCTAAATTATTCTAACCTTTCATTCGCTCCTAAACTATATAAGCAATCGATACGTATGTCATGTTATGCAGTCTTACACCGGCAGTACAAGAGAGCACTTGACTGTCAGCACCGGTGCACTCATTATTATAAATTAATAAAATGTTTTTAATTAGAAATAAATTAATTGAATTGTATTTTAATAATTAAATTAATTAAATAATGAAATAATAATTATTCGATACAACACACACTCATCCACACCCGATTGTGACCTGGGACACCACACCCACTTCCGGTCAGAACACACTGTCGGCCCAGTGTCCGGTCAATAGCATTATTATTATTGTTAATAATAGAGTATTCAATTCAACTGAATTGTGTGGACACAGGAAGACATCATTTCTGTCAATACCTACTCTTCACTCAAGTATTCAGACTTATTGTACAAACGGTTAGAATATTTTGCAGAAATTAATCGATTTATAGGAATAGAAAATGTGAACAAAAAATAATGAATTGATTTGTTCCACGTTTTACACCAATTCATAGCAATTGATATGAATTGCCGTTAAAGTCAGTCAAACAGTCAACGAATAAATGTTATATTAATTGAGAAATTGATTCATAAATCCAATCAATCGGTTCACTTGACTCACATACCTGTGCTATAGCTCTGCTACACAATGGTCTCGATAGTGGCACAGGTGGACACATCGCACGACGACATGATCCACGACGCGCAGATGGACTATTACGGCACACGACTGGCCACCTGTTCCTCAGACAGAACAGTGAAGATCTTCGAACTGATCAATGGTCAGCAGAAGCTGTTGGCCACTCTGGTGGGTCACGAGGGCCCGGTCTGGCAGTTGGGTTGGGCGCACCCCAAGTTCGCTAACCTATTGGCCTCTTGTAGTTACGACAAGAAAGTGATCGTTTGGAAGGAAGTGGCGCTCAACCAGTGGGACAGGGCTTACGAGCACCTGAACCACGACTCCAGTGTCAACTCGGTCTGTTGGGCGCCCCCGGACTTGGGCCTAATGCTGGCCTGTGGCTCGTCTGACGGCGCCATTTCGGTGCTCTCCAGTCAGGGTAGGCGTCAAACACGTGACCACTGATTGTCTGATTCATACGTCTTGTAGAGGATCCAAAATATAGGAGGAGCATAATTATGAAAAGCACTGTCAAAGCTAAGGCACTAAATTCACTCTGAATTCAATGCAATTCAGAGGTTTATTGCGCAACACTTGTATAGATACAGTCGGACAGTTCATACTATAATTAATTCCAGTCTTTTCCGAAAACACTTTTTATGACTACTTGAATGTCGACACTATTAGAGCCGACAAAATAACATCATTGAAGATATCGATGGCCAACAAAATAAGTTTTCGGCAAAGACTGGAATTAATTATAATACAAGCAGTCAGAACTGTAGCCATAGATGCCTAGCGCAATACACCGCTCAATTTGCATTAGTACTTTTTCACTAATTTGCTCCTCCTATTTTGGATCTTCCACAAGACGTATGCATGTGAGTGATGTCATGTATTTTCTAAACTACATATGATATGAAATGTACACAATTTTATTCTATTTCTTCTACCCTTAACAACTCTGATTTATACAATCGACTAGGACATATATAATTTGCTTCAAATTTGGAAGTGGGGAAATTCCTTTTCGGTAACTGTACCTTAAAATAATCGTATGACTTCCCAAAATATATTTGATCTAGCATAAATTTGTTAGCTAAATAGAAAGCCTGGTGTAAATCATTCTTTAACTTGTAAATCACAACTACCTAAAAGTTGTCAAATTTAAAAATAAACTAAATCTTCAAAATAATTATCACAATTAGATCCGAATGAAAACGATAGCCTGTTATCCCGTCTTTCAGCTCATAGAGTATGAAACCGATACAATCATATCCCAGGCCGAATGGGAGGATCAACATATCCAAGAATTAATGGAGCTGGCTACACTTGCAATTATGTATTGCAATGATGTATACTCTTTCGAAAAGGAGTATTTCGAAAACAACGGACAACTGAAGCGCATGTTTAATGTCGTGGCCGCCTATGCGCTCAACAATAGCGACAAATCAATTGAAGAGTCAATTGAAAAGTCGATGCAATGGACGGTCAAAGAGATAGAAGAATATGAACGGCAAGTGCAGTCACTGATGGATATGATCCTGAAGGATTCGGCCTACAAAGACACCGTTAAAAGCTTTGTGAGAAAAATAGGACTGATTATCGGCGGACACTACCAAACATCAATTGAGCTGGGTCGATATAACCCGGATTCCGAATGTTTTAAATACCATTCATAATGAAGTTCTGTTTAAATATAATTTCGATTTTTAGTAAAATATCGAACAATAATGTACTTTGAATGGAAATGAATGTATAGTTGCTCAAATAAACGAGCTGGTTCAAATTGTTAAATTTTTTATTTTCGAAATAATTCTCTTTTGTATACAGTGTTCGACTCATTAGAGATGACTTTAATTTACTTTATTTCACATTATATTCAATTTGTTTTATACAGTCGGAAGAAAAAACGAGGGATACACTTAAATGAAGCTGGAGCCTAAACCTGATAAAAAATTGGTATAGAATTAGATAAATCTGAAACTAAACGAATGAATAATATTATATCAAAATCTGATAATTTTTGTTCGCTTTATAAACATATTAAGGGTTTAACAAGAAATTCAAATCTGTTGTCTCTAATCGATGGAAACGGTATTGTGTTTAATGATAACAAAGATATTGTAGAAAATTTTCGTAAAATGTTTCAGACAAAATTTGAACGACTACCCTGTTCAAATGAGCCAAACATAATGTTCAATATTAGTTACGCTTTTCCTGATTTAGACTTCTCTATGAATGATATTTTGTTTGCATTAAAAAAGTTTAAGTCAAATAAATCTGAGGGAAAATCATTCATAAAAAATATTGTTATCAAAAATTGTTTGAATGGTATCTCAAAAATATTGTACTTATTATATAATAAGTTTATTGAATTGGAGAGGATTCCGGATGAGCTTAAGGTCTCAATTGTATCCCCGGTTTTAAAAAGTAATAAAAACAAAAGCCTTTTCAGTAGTTATAGATGTGTTTCGGTTCAGAACAACATATTCAAGATTTTTGAGATAATATTACTCAACAGAATTTTGCCGTTTATTTATGAGAATAAAATTATTCCGGACTGTCAGTATGGATATAAAAAAGGTGTCGGTATATCAGATCTACACATAAATCTGCAAAAACTAATTTTCGAATCAATAAACGATAATTGTATTGCAATTGATATCATTTTTCTGGACTTTTCCGATGCTTTTGACTGTATATCTCACAAAAGATTATTACAAAAGCTAAAGATTTATGGGTTTTCCGATAAGTTTTTAAATATAATGAAAGATATTTTTGATAACTGGACTCAAATTGTGAAATATAACGGAATATATTCTGAGAAAATTTTTGTGAATTCTGGTGTCTTTCAGGGAGGAGTCCTTTCGCCCATTTTATTCAATATTTATATATCAGATATTATTTTGAGTCTAAAAGCAAACATTTTTCAGTTCGCGGATGACATTTGCTTAGTCAAAGTCATTGA
>JAQIWA010001824.1:0-16027 GCA_034693305.1 Eueremaeus valkanovi
CTCTCACACCTAATGCTATTTCTATGAGCCCCTTCTCATGTTATTGAATGTTAGTAAGACATATAAGACACCCGGTATTTCTTTAGTCAGTGATTATTATTAAACACCATTGAAATTACATTTGATCTTAATTGAACAAATATTACTAACACCAAGGTGATATCCAGAATTTTGTTTCAAGTGCTTTTTATTGGGATTATTTTTCATTGCTCAGACTTCAGTTATACCTTGTGGTTTTTGCGCCAGAACCTGGTGAATTATGCCATTTTCCAGATATAAAGTAACCCTGTTCAAAAACTTAACAGTTTTAGTAAAAATCCTGATAGATATATTCGCTAATTTTTTGCAAGGATCATTTTGGATAGCTGAAGTTTTATATAACCCTAGTGGTTTTGGCCCTAGAGTTATTGCTATTTCACTGCTACCGGTGCTGCATCAGTAAAAATTCGCTTGGTGAAAAAATTTTTTGCTAAGTGCTTTACAAAAATAGAAATTTTCACGAAATTTTATCATCGGGTTTAGGCTCCAGCTTCATTTAAGCTTGTCAGTGGTTTCTTTCACAGGCTGTATCGCAAACGATTGAAAATAAAATATTAAATTTAAAACACAATTAAGTTGTTCTAACTGTTGGTCTACTAGACTATGGTTTCACTGGGGAATGACTAAATAGGCTCACTGGCCTCACTGGCCTCACTTTGGCCTCACTTAACCTCATAAGCTAATTATGAAAATATGATAGAAGATATAATCTCGCAAAAAACATAATGATCCTGGTAAAACTTCTGCTAATTAATGATTTGTAACGATAATCAGCTAGGTGAATGCAATTTATACACTTGATAAGTTATTTGATAAATTATACAATAATAGTTCAATTCAAATGAGCATGATGAAAATACCCCGCCTCTGCCTCACTCTCTAGACAATATTACCATGTACATTATAAATTAGATGCAATTTAACCTTGCAGTTTTGAAGAAAAGTTCTCGAAGAGAACCTTAGTGAGGCCAATGAGGCCATTTAGTCAGTCCACATTAATTGATTAAGGAGCGATTGAGGAGGACTTTTAGTTATCTGGGTCAACATAATGCCGAGAACTTAGTCGTTCGGTTCATTGTTAATAGATATCTAAATTTATTTTTTAATTAAATTAAATTTATTAAATTAAAATTAAAATGAATTTATTTATTCCTATGAAATTAATTGTCATTAAATGCGCTGGTTGAATCTGAATTTTTTTGTCCGCTTGTAAAGCTAACATAATGAAAATCTAAACCAGTTTTTGACCTTGGCTTTTTTATTAGCACGCTTCTAAGGAGGGGCTTACGTGAAGACTTTGTATGTCTGTCAGACTTTTCCAAAAATATAACCATGTGTATTTTTAGCAAGCTCCTTAGAAAGGGCTTATATGAGGAATTTGTATGACTGGAAGATTTTTCCAAAAATATAACCATGGGTATTTTTAGCAGGCTCCTTAGAAAGGGCCTATGTGAGGACTGTAAGGATGCCAGATTTTTCCAAAAATATAACCATGGATATTTTTAGCACGCTCCATAGAGAGGGCTTACGTGCGGACTTTTTATGTCTGTCAGATTTTCCCAAAAATATAAACATAAAAACTTGAATCCAATAGTTTTCGTAATTGGTCTTGGTTTTTAAATCATAATGCTTTTTAATAATGCCTTCTTGAGGAGCGTACTATTAGTTCGGCTTGACTGTCCTTGTTCATTTTGAAAATAGGTTTTAAACTAAATTGTGATTATTTTTTTATTATCATGTTTTAACTACTGTTTGATCTTGTATTCTTTTGTATCCTAGTTAATATTTATAAAGCTTTTGAAAAATCAAAAACTAATATAAATTGATATTTGCTTGACTATACAGTGAACTCTCCATAAATTCACATTTTAGGACCGGATTTTTTGCTGGGTGAAATTAGAGAATGTGAAAATATAGAAAAACAAAATGGCGGATTTGCATAATTTCAAATTCAAAGGGCACATTTGAAGATAAACGAGGATCAAGAATGTAGTTTGAACTGGGTTTACTTGATGAATGTTTAGAATTAAATTCAATTAAATAACTTGAAACATAATTTACAATTAGTTAATTTAAAAATAGTTGAATTAAGAGAGAATTATTCAAGATTTCTGCAAATGTTTCAGATCAGAAGTTCAAATGTGTAATTATTGAATGTGATTACAATTATAACTGTATGTATTGGGGATCTAAACTCGTGTGAAAGTGAAAATATAGAGATGTTAAATTAGTCCTATACTTTAACATTGGTCCCAATTTTGGGGATCACAAACTGGGTGAAATTATAGAATTGTGAAAATATAGAATTTGAATTTATGGAGAATTGAATTGAATTTTATTATTTATACTCGGAGTTTACTAAACCGAAGCTGATTTCCAGTAAAGCCGAGTATTTTTAGACTAAAACCTAATTTATTTGAATTAATTTTTAGAATGGGTTTTGATTTCACTCTTCGTCAATGTGTCCAGTCAAGAGTTAGCTAGGTACGCCTGTGTAATTTGCCAAGGTGCATTGGATGAACCGCTAGTTAGTCCCTGTTGTCGGCAATTATTTTGTTGCCTCTGCATAAAAGATTGGCACAAGGTCAACTCAACATGTCCATTTGATCGTAAAAAAATACGAAAAAGGTCATTTTCAGAACCGTCAAGAACAATTATTGATCTGATAAATGCGCTGAAAATTAGCTGCGAATTCAAAGACATTGGGTGTCAAGCATTTTTCAACCTGGAGCAATTGTCAACTCACCAATCTACATGTGGAGATAATCCAGCTAACCTATGCATATATTGCGTGAGTTTGAAAGTCAACAAGCACACATGCTTGATTAGCCTGCAATCCGATCTGGAAAAAGCTAACAAGCCAATTGAAAAGTTGGAAGAACAGATAAAAGCGATGAAATATCAGTCTTCTCTTGAATTTCAATCAATTAGTTCATCGGATCCGGATGAATAATGAATGCAAGGAGATGTGAAACAATTGTAACCATGTTCAATTTAATTGAAATAAAATAAAAGAAATAAATTTAAAATTTTATTTTGACCATGCTTACATTGATGTAAATGGTATAACTGTAAGAATTAGAAAAAGAAAAACCGTTGCCCTACCCTTGCGTATCCTTGGTACCATCATAAGAAAGGTGTTAATCAACAATAGTTAGCAGGCTAAATGTATAACCAAGGTCAAAGAGTTTTATTTTAGATTGAACTTGGAACTTTTACTAGTTAGAATCGCATACATTTACTGTGTTTGAAAGTTAACCTGCTAAATATTTATTTGATGTCCTTACACCAACTTTATATGTTTGGTTAACATAATTGAATTCTAAACAAGTTTTTGATCTTGTTTATTATTCATTTTGAAAATAGGCTTTAAATAAAAATTGAGCTCAAATTATTTTGTTATTCAAATGTTTCAACAGCTGTTTCACCCTGTATTAAATTGTATACCAGTATAAAGCTTCAAGGAACCAAATTGAAAAAATCACCAAAGCTAGTATAAATTGGCATTATTTGCATTTGAGTTTCTATTTGCATTCAAGCTAGATACAATTGGAGCTGGATTTATATGAACGTATTGCTATTCGAAATTAAGCTTCCTAAAATGATGCATAAACAATGGATTCTGTTGATAGTTCTGATTGGCTGGCTTTCGTACCCTGTGGGTAAGTTAACTAGATAAATAAGTTTCTTTTATTCAATATAATAATTGTATTTTGCGTTAGCTAGGTTAAAATATACTTTCAAATTTAATAGCACCTATGTTATTATTATTTTTTCAAAAAGGTACGGACCTAATTTGTGAAGTAGGTGGAGATATAGCCTGTGAACTCAATTGTTACAGCACTAATGGTCATTTCGATGGGCATTGCGATCGTCACATGCGCTGCATATGTGGAAAGCACCAGGTGAAATGATTCCGGAGAACAAAATTCACCTATGGATCCAGAATCAAAAATTTTGAAATTAAATATTAGTCTCTTGAATAAAATTTCCAAATATTAACATTAAATAAATGAGTTCTGTTATGATGAGTTTGTGTACAGAGTTGTCGGCAACTCTTTTAATTTTTAAGTAAGAAATTAAAGAATCTAACAAGGAAAGTCAGGAAATAAGGACCCGAGGATACTGTTTTAACCTCTTTTGATCGAAAGTACTCCTCAAATGATGGAATTCGGCTGAAAAACTTACTGCTCAAAATGCGACCCTGTACCTTTTTTGAGCTTTGAATACTAACTGTTAAGAATTACGTCTATGGAGACGTCTAAGCATTACTCCATAGCCTCAATGGGTTAAGCATTAAGCTCATAGAGAGCACTTCATAGCCATAATTCTTAGCAATTAACCGATTGAGCCCACGAAGAAAAGTATTCGAAGCTCAAAAAAGGTACTGGGACACATTTTGAGCAGGAAGTTTTTCAGTCGAATTCCATCATTTGAGGAGTACTTTCGATCAAAAGAGGTTAAAACAGTATCCTTGTGCCCTTATTTCCTGACAATACATGTAAGATTGCAGACAAAGAATTCCCATCTATAGAGAAACATCAATTCCTTTTTCAAACTAACGTCCTGAGTCTGGAAAAATAAGCAGTCTTGCACTACATATGAAACTGTGTAATTACAACATGTTATGAGGGTGCTGGAACATAAACTAAATTGAGTGCAGGTTACAATGACAGCAGTTCAAAGATGATATTTTAGTTTTGAAAAAGCAATGCTTTTATTTTCCATTCAATCTACAAACTTGACCGGTTTTTTACGAGTTTACCTGCTAACTTCTTTCTTTACCACAAGCACTTACTGTACATGGCATTACAGAAGTGACGCAAACTTAAATAGTAATCTGCAAAATAAACTACAGGCCATGCAATTTTAAAACTGGTCTTAAATGAAAGAGGTGTTTGATAACAATTCTATATGAAAACAAGCACGAACGTTATTACCAGCGAGTATACCATAGATCTAATGGTGATAATTTTGACCATTCGAAAATAATATAGCCATTAGAAGATAATTGGGTCATTTGGTATACAAAACTATAGTATTTACAATGCATTAGCTGCACTAACAATAACAGATATTGTTGAACAATTTGTGAAATTTATAAAAATTTAGAAATTTTTGAAATTTTTGAAAATTTTTGAAAATTTTGAAATTTTTGAAAATTTTGAAATTTTTGAAAATTTTGAAATTTTTGAAAATTTTAATGATTTTGAAAATTTTCAAAATTTTGAAAATTTTTACAACAATGGTGCACAGACAGACGGACAGACAGACAGACGGACGGACGGACGGACGGACAGACACCTTCTCAAGAACATAAGCGAGTATACTCGCTAATTATTATTGCAAACACTAAAGAATATTTTTTTTATTTTTGTTAAATTATGCTGAACTTTGAACATTTAAAAATCACCTTACTGGTTGGAGGCATTAGAACACAACTAGGCACAATATACTGTATGGTCTATGAATATAATGAGCACAGTAATGTTTTTAGTTCATGTGATATTATATGATCAGTTGGATTATCGGCTCAAAAGTGTGAATTATATTGAAACAGCTATGATTATTATAGCGCTGTGCAAGGTATTAGTGTGTTACATAATGAACTGGTTCATATTCAATTATTGATTTCGGATAGTCTTAGATCTGGAAGAGTCCAGTTAGTACCCCGGTCTAGCCCTACTCATACGTAAGGTGCGAATGAGTGCACTTTAAAGGCTTTTGTATTCGACTCATGACTTGGGAAAAACCATTGAATCGATTGACTGTTTGTTTGACTATTAGTCGAAGACTTTTCCAAACTTATACTTTATTTTCTAAACTTTGACTTTATTTTTCATATAAATGACTATATTTTTAAGACTTATTTAGTCAGTCTGTGTCGAGGCTTAGAGCCGGACAGTCAGTCGTCGTTGAGATCGAGAGTCGATCAGAACTCTCGATCGATTGACTCAACTTTTTCTTTATTTTTGGGTTTATTTTAAATTACTTTTTGTTTTAATTAAATTCATTTAATTTGACTATAATTTTGTTAATAAAGACATTTTTCATAATTATTTTGTTTGACTTTTGTTTAATTCTTTAATAATTATAAGCCTATTGTAAAGACAGTGAGTTTTGTCTGAGTCTAAGGCTAATTTGTGGTCAAGCCCTAAGTCCAGAACCCTCTCGGCCAATGCGAGTAAACACCCTGTCGGACATATTTGGCCTAGGAGTGCGCGCTGAGCCCGGCCGCACCAAAAGCCTATTTCAGATCTAAAGAAATAAAATTCTACTTAATTTTGATTAACAGTTAATCTAATATTAATAAAATATCAGTTAATGTAATCATTGATTCGATGTTAATCAGAGCTGTGCATCAATGGGTATAGTTTTGAAATGTAGTTTTGAACTGGGCAAAATATAGCCAATGAGCTCAGGCGAGTGCTAGACCCCCATGGGTTTTCGCGTGGCCTATACCTTGAGTGCCATTTTCTGACGATTTTATCTAAATTAAGCTTAATTTAACTGAATTGAGGCTAAAATAGGGCTTAATTTAGCTCTATTTGCTAAATATGACGATCAGAACAACATTTCAACCTCGAGTATAACGTATTGGAAAAAGTGTGTAAATTATTGTAATTTTACACTCAATTCGTAGAGTATTTTACACATCATATGCCAGACCTTAGCTCAGCTGAAATGATGTAAATATTTACCTGAATATCAATATTACGTTAACTGTATTTAAGTTATGACTAAATTAATGCCAATTAATGCCAATTAACTGATTATTAATCAAATTCTCAATCATTTTGAATATTATTTTAGATTTTTATGAAAATGAGTGCAAAATGTGTTTAAATCCCAATTATATGGAAATTAGTTTCAAATAAAAGATATTTTTCTTTACATTCAATACAAGTGATGAATGAATTGAATGATTGAAATGAAGGACTGACTGATCCAACACTTCTCGTCAATCTTCTGGTCGATTGGTGTGAATCAGTGGCCAAATGGGCTCTCAGTCGGTGTCGATCCTGACGTCGGGTGTCTGGGCGTCGCTGACCGGCGGCTGGTTTTTCGACTCAAAACAAAGCCATTTCTCGAATGTCTTTCATCTATACGTTTGGCTACTCTTCCTCTGCCTTCCATTCATTATCCAACTGTTGGCCACGTCTTGGAAGCCATGGATTGCATACTGTATTGCAATCGGAATCGTCTTCACTGCCATTAAACTGATGAACGCATATCTGCACCGACTCTTCGATTACGGGGAATGTGTTGTCGAAGAGAATTCAATGAACTCTAAGGCATGGCATGACTTGATTGGATCAGACTATCCATACAATACATGAGTTAATGTAATGAACAGACAATTAATTTATATCTGTTATCAATCAATATTAGGAACAATCAGATGACGACAACTTCGGCAATCAGACCAACACTGGTATCGAACAGAACCAGAGCTCAAAAGACAACGAAAAGAAGGAAAACATAGAAATGATTGTAATCGCAGACAATAGCACTGCAGAGGAATGCAAACGAAGTGAATCCTTGGGCTTATTCAACAGCACTACGAATAACAATGCGGTCGACAACACTAACAACACTTCTTTAGCCAATTATAACAGTAATGATTACATCGAAAGAATGGCCGCAAATAACGTGACGACGAGTGTCATAGACCTCGAGGTCGATGTCCACCACAGGAACAGTTCGGGCTCTTCGATAGGCATACCCTCTGAACGATCTAAAAGCCATAGCGAGGCCGTCAACAACTCAGAGATAGCCATCAGTAGTGGTGCGACACTAATGACGACATCGACAGCACTGTATGTCCCGAACAGTGAGCTATTAGTGAACTCAGAACTGACTGATTGTGATCTGAGTCAAGCGATTGCTCGCATAAGCGCTGGAAGTAATGCCAATCTGACCAATGAATTGCTTCAGAGCTGTGAGGGTCTGATGAAAGGCACGTCTCTTGAGCTGGGATTCATGGCTCAGGACCCGGCAGTGCTCAGAGCACAGGCCAACCAAAGCAATGACTTGCAGTCTAATCGGAAACTTGTGGTTCGAAGAGCTCGGAGTGAATTAGAAACGACTCAGTGCTCAGACAAGAAGATGTCATCCCTTCCGCCCTCACATCCGGTCAGTTTGGAAGTGATCGGAACGACACGACTTGAGAGCGACGGTACGGATGTGTCGAATAACGACAGTGAGAGCGTATTGAGACGAACGACACCCAATCTGAATGAGAAGAGCCAACAGACCAGGGATTGTATGAAAGCGACAAATAGTCCGAATTCGAAGCCAACGAAATGCGAAACTATTAAGAGTTTTCCCGTTCTCTCAGACCAGAGAACACAGGGATCTGAGAAGAAAGAGACGCAGATCTGTGTGGAAGTGGAGCAGTCGTCTCAGCCCAGGGCAGACAAGTCGAGCGACTGCGACGACGGCGACGAAAGTGATGTCTCTTTAGTCGTGAACTTCTCCTCTAAAGTGAAGAAACGAAAGATTCAAAAGTCATCGAAACCGCGAAGAACTCTAAACCGACGGAAAGTCTCGAAGTCTTGCAGTTCTGGTAAGATATCTGCGAACAAGAAATCAGAAAAAGTGTTTCAAATCAGCGAAAACACGACTTCGAGTAATGAACTCAACAAACGATGTCTACAAACGTATTCGAGTGAGTCTGACATTGAGAGCAGTCATAGCGGAAGCGATTCGTATACCTCTCGAAGCAGTACTTCCTTGAGTTCGAGTCACTCTTCAGTCTCGTCAGTGATCGACGAAACGACTCCATTGACCGCTTCGTTCGCAACAGAAGTCGAAAACAAAAGCAATGCTTCGAATTCGCGCAACAATTCTATAGCACTCGAACCCAAATGTATTGCCGGTCCGTCCAAACAGACCTCTTATGAGACGAAAAATGAGTTAATCAGAAGAATGTCTGGAAATCAGACGAAGAATGAAAGCCAAGACTTCGAACACAATTACGAAATGAAAGTATTGAGACATGACTTACAGCGCAGGAGGAAAAAGACCAAGAGGTTTGAGTCCAGTGCTGACGCCGGCCCTTATGCGCACCAAATCATAGATCCCTCCGAACCTATCAATGAGAACAGTGCCGGCGCTTCGCTTATAAGTGAATTGGATGCCACACAAGCTGCTAACCCGGACAACGGGCCGCCCCCTTACCTTCTGGCCCGTATCCTATCAACACCGGGTACTCATTTGGCCAAATCACACGACGACTCGACTGTCGGAGCTGTTCATGTATTCCAAGACGAACGGGGAAATTGGTTGACCTATACGTTCGATGAGAACAGTAGTGGTGTTGCGCGCGGTCTCATGAATAGTGATAAGGCATTGCTCGATATTGAGCTCTACAGCGCAATGCGGGCACAGGCGGGTCATCACAAGTGGCATTCTTCTGGTTCGTCATCCTCTGGATCTACTGTAGTGTTGGACAGTCCGGCCAATGTCTTACATACCCCCAAAATGCTTCCGACAGCTCTATTGCACTCACAGTTTGGCGAAACTCCTCTTGAGTTCAGTCGAGGTCTTCAGCCGAACGCCAATACATTGTTTGCCGAATCGTTTCCGAGTAAGTCATTCAAAAAGATTTCTTTTCACAAACTTTGCTCTCTTTAGAGGGAGTACTGTATGAATACTTTCCATCACTTTCATACCGTTCCCCTCCTCTGCTCCCTCGAAAGCAGTCACTATTTTGCAGTCGAGGAGAAGGGCTTTGTTTAGTTGAGATTAGTTTATGATTTCGTTGCCATTTATGGCTGAGTTGACGAATCGATCACTGATTCTGTCGTTCATTATTGCAATCCTTTATTCGACTAATAGTCACAGCATTTCCGCGAACTCGTGGCTCAAGACGTTTGGATTTAGCGACGAGTATCCTATTTAACCACAACTCAGGGACGGGACTGAACGCAAGCAATATGTCGGAGATGTTGAGGTTCGGGGAGTACTCATCGCCCGTTCAAACCCAAAAGCCTTCGCAATACTACAAACTCTGGATCTTTCCGTTCAAACCAATTAAAGTCCGTTTCGATCGCTTAACCCTTTTGGCTCTTCTCGACCGAAGTCTAACCGCATTCGAGTTGATTACATCCATACTATTGGCAGTTCTGGTCTCTGTCTTCGGTTCTCTACTTCTCTATAAAAACTTTTTTCACGACTTATGGCTAATAGTCTTCTGTTTAGTCATTGCCAGTTCGCAGTACACTCTCCTTAAGGTATGGACAGTTAGCCTGAACTGTATAACTCAATTCTAATGGTTTGCGGTCTTATTGTACTACCAGAGCGTACAACCGGACGCGTCTTCGCCGACGCACGGCTACAATCGGGTGACGCTATACAGTAGACCCGTTTACTTCTGTATCGCGAGCTCTATATTACTCTTGAGTCAGAACTATATGGAAAGTCAGAGCAAAGGTCTATCGTTTGTCATATACGGCACCGACTTATTCAGTGATAACATAATAGAATTGATACGAAACGGAAGCCTAATATTTCTGTTGAGTTTTCCCCTTCTCTTCAGTTTCGGACTTCTGCCACAAATCACTACTTTCTTAATGTATTTCTTCGAACAAATCGATATCCATATATTCGGTGGAACGGCAGCCACAATGGGCTTGACTTCTGCCACATATAGTATTCTGCGGAGTATTTTCGCCGTTTCTCTGCTCTATGTGTTTGCTTTGATTGCCTTAATCGACAGCAAAAGCACACAAACGGCCACTTTCTCTGTATTCTGCGGTCTTTTACTCTCGACTTGTTATCACTTGAGTCGCAGTTCAAGCGATCCATCGATTTATTGGAATTTAATTAAAAAGTGCTTTCAATGCAAATCAAAACTTAATTTTACGAACAATAAAGAGATTCAGAGCTCATCTCAAGTTCCAAACGATGAGATGAGTTCCAATGAGAAACAGGAACCGGACATAACTGATCCGTTGCCCAACAAATTAGAAAATACTGTCGTAAGTGATAGACAAGACTCGGAAGAATAAACCGTTGTTTCAAATGAATCTATATTAACAGACAATGAGATTGCAGTCGGACTTAATTATATGTGTGTTCATCACAATCGTTGTGTTCGCCACTCATGTCAGCACAATATTCACATTACAGGTCAGTCAGTCGTCACTACAATTATAACAATTATTGTGTCTTTTATTGCAATTCTTAGTCTAATATCGATTGAATGCCATTCCATTGCAGCCATACGTCGAAATGTTTCTGGTTTTGTGGGCTATTATTTGGGGCTTTCTTTTGCACTACGTTTCCAACCATTTCCGTAAACAACTTCCGTGGCTTTGTTTCGCACACCCAGTCTTCAGGTCCAGAGAATACAATCAGTTCGAAGTCAAAGGTAAGAGTGCTTTCATTTGACTCATTCCCATAATTGTTATCATCTGATTGGCCATTGATCTGACGGAAGGGCCGGCAAAAGTGATGTGGTTCGAGAAACTTCACGCTTGGCTTTGGCTCATCGAAAAGAATGTGATCTATCCGTTGGTCTTCTTGAGTGCCATCACTAATGACGGACCGATTCTTCTGAGCAAATATGGCGTTTAGTTAGTATTGATTCCAATAATGCTTTTATCGTTTTCTCTTACAATCGTTGTCTCATTCAGTTTGGGAACAGTCATAGTAGTCGTCTGTGGATTCAAGTGCTTAAGAAGTTCACTCAACGACTCCTCTCATAATTATATTGTCCTTCTCTTCACGTACTTATTCTTCAACTTTGACCTCAGATCCCATTCCGAACCGTTTTTATTAAATTATTTCGTTTTATCGATCGTTTACTTTAAGGTAATTTCAAAAATATTTTAAACAAATATTTAAATGAATTTAAACCAAAATTTTAATATCCAAACAGTTTTACGAACTTTTGCTAAAAGTGCGGTTTGTGGTCACCTACGTGGCCCCCTGGCAGATCACTTGGGGCAGTGCCTTTCATGCTTTCGCACAGCCGTTCAGTGTTCCGCGTAAGTCAATGGAAAGGCATTTGTTGTAACTATTAATATAATTAATTACTGTTCGATAGACTCCGCAATGCTGTTCGTTCAGGCAGTCATCTCATCAGTCCTTTCAGCCCCTCTGCAGCCAATCCTCGGGAGCGCCATATTCTTTGCCTCATATGTCAGACCTATTAAATTCTGGGAAAGAGATTATAAGTCAGTTTTGTTTCATTCAATTATATTTATGTTCCGAACAATTTTGAGCTCATTTTCTACTCATATTCTTTCGGTTCAGTACTAAACGAGTGGATCACTCGAACACTCGTCTGGCGTCACAACTGGAAAGGACCCAATTGGGCGCCGACGACAATAACCTGAACTCAATATTTTATGAACATTTGACGCGTTCTCTTCAGCACTCCCTATACGGAGACCTATTGTTAGGCCGATGGGGTTCTGTATCCCAGGGCGACTGCTTTGTGTTGGCCAGTGATAACTTGAACTGTTTGGTCCATTTGATCGAATTGGGCAACGGTTTGGTCACATTCCAAGTCAGAGGACTTGAGTTTAGAGGAACTTATTGTCAACAAAGAGAGGTCGAGGCTATCAGTGAAGGAGTCAGTGAAGACGAGGGCTGTTGTTGTTGTGAACCGGGTTTGTGTGCCTTATGTGTACTTATAGTACAATTGAAGTTCGATTGAGTTGTGACTCATATTCGCATTTCAGGTCATATCCCGGGAATGCTGTCAATGAACGCCGCATTCAACCAGCGCTGGCTCTCATGGGAAGTGACTCATATTAAATACGTTTTGGAGGGCTATTCGATTAGCGACAACTCAGCCCTAACTATGTTACAGCCCTATGACCTCAGAAAAGCTCTGATTATTTATTACATAAAATCTATTATTTATTATTCGATTACTTCTAAGAGTTTGGAGAAATGGATAACAGATTCAGAGATAAGAGAAGCCATTAGTTGTATGAAAGACCAGAACTACGTAGAACTCGACCCC
Source organism: Eueremaeus valkanovi (assembly GCA_034693305.1). Taxonomy (NCBI): domain Eukaryota; kingdom Metazoa; phylum Arthropoda; class Arachnida; order Sarcoptiformes; family Eremaeidae; genus Eueremaeus; species Eueremaeus valkanovi. The sequence goes on from JAQIWA010001824.1 coordinate 13,022, forward strand.
ATATTCAACGCCAGTGTCGACGAGGACTACGACTTCCGGAACTCAGGCATAACCCGGTCCAGTTTCTGCAGCGTTTATAACGATTGGATTCAGTACTGTCTGAAACAACGGACCAAAAGGAGTAAAGCAGAGCTGGCACTGGCACTGGACGAAGAGCGCCAGAACACGATTGTCTCGCTCTGCTGTTGCCTGAGTCTGTTGGCCAGACGGGCACTGAGTGCTGCCTCTCATCACAACTCGTTCACTTCGGTTGAGTTCTTTCTGTTCGGATTACACGCTCTATTCAAAGGGGACTTTCGGATCACTTCCCCAAAGGACGAGTGGGTCTTCCAAGACATGGATCTGTTGCGCAAAGTCATAGCTCCGAGCGTTCGTATGGCTCTGAAGCTGCACCAGGATCACTTCATGTCGACCGAGGAGTACGACGACAACGCAAGTCTGTACGACGCGATCACTAACTATCAGCAGAATCTGGTCATTAGCCACGAGGCCGACCCCGTCTGGAGGAACGCCGTCCTCTCCAATGTGCACTCACTCCTGGCTCTGAGACATGTGTTCGACGACGGGACGGATCAGTACAAGATTATAATGTTGAACAAGAGATACCTGAGCTTTAGGGTCATTAAGGTATTGGACAGAAGCACAGTTCGATTTAGGCATTCGTTTAATCAGAATGTTTTGTATTAACCGTTAGATAAACAGAGAGTGTGTCAGAGGTCTGTGGGCCGGACAGCAACAGGAGTTGGTTTACCTCAGGTCTGATTAGCATTTGAATCATTCGTTTATCACATGTTATGCTCCCAACCCATAGAAACCGCAATCCAGAGCGCGGTTCCATTCAGAACGCCAAACAAGCGCTCAGGAATATAATCAACTCCTCGTGCGATCAACCAATCGGTTATCCCATATATGTGTCGCCTCTGACGACGTCTTTCGCCGAAACGAGCGAACAATTGAATGGAGTGATCGGTTATCCGATAACTATTGGAATGTTTAAGCGCGCAGTCATTAGATTTTGGAAACGGTATTGCATTCATACAAACCATTCAATGCTTTCATTGAATTCAAATCAATTTTGTTCACAGAATGCGCACCCGATGTGGCGAAGGCTGTTCTAGTGGTGGCACTGCTCTCAATACCGATTTCGGCGAACTGTCCTCATCGACCACTTCCTGTCGAAGAATCGATTCAATAGCACTGGAAAGAGGTATTCCTCCGCACTCTTACTGTATATGACTGTATGACTGACCCATTGCTGCCATTCAGTGAGGACTTCCAACTATAGCGAGTCTTCGACTGAATTCGATTCCTCGCAGTACCTGTGCCGCCGTTCGCGCACTCAACCGCACCCACTGTACCGGCCATACAAGTACTCGGACCAGAAGGTGAACGCCAGTGGCAGACAGGCCTCAACTCTGGTCAACTTAACCGCATTCAGATCTGTTCAGTCAAATCAATTGGACTCTGAATTCGAAGCCATTCTAATGAACAGCACTTCCAATAAAGTGATTGTCGATAAGACCTCTCCACTCAACTCGAAGGCAGAACTCGTGTGAATCGATTCCAATCTCAATACAGATTACGAATAAATCTTATTATTTGTTAAAAACAAATTGTATTCAGTTTTGAACGAAAACTAATTTTTGTTAAATTCGTTGTCTTTTAAAGAAATGTAAAATAAATAGAAATAAATAGAAAACAAATATTTATTTATTTATTAATATTCTATCAAAAGAACAGATTTTGTAAACAATTGAACAAAATCTGAGAATTGTTTGAATGGAGCGATCGATGGCCCGACCGGTCGTCTAATGTCTAATGCATTGTCTGCTTCTGTATGAGTGCAGCGAATCGTTGTGTTATAGCCAGCGATGCGTCGATGAATCGGTCGACACAGTTGTTAAGACAGGTCTCGCTTCTGGAGTCCAGTTTAGAGGAGGGCTTATCCGTCACACACTTATCCCAACAAATCTCATTCAAGCGATGGATCTATACATCAATTCAAGTCATAAGATATTGAATGGACTGCCAGTCATATATGCCCTGTATATGCCCGGGTCACAGCCATAGCGGGCACAGAGGGTACAGACCTGCTGCTGGAACTGTGCCTTTTGCTGCTCCATAAGCAGGAACTCCTGCAACTCCTTGTCCATCCCCGATGTGTTCAAGTCATCCAAATCGAGAGACATTCTTATCTATAGTTTTTCTGTTAAACTATTGATAATATAATTCAATCAAATATTAATCGATTTATACTTAAAGTCAAATTCAAAACAATTCAGTCTTTAATAGAGTGTATGTCTGCGAGTAATACACACAAAACGTATTACTATTACTAACTTATTAGTCACTTATTTTATAAGTTTATCGATAATCGATGAGTCGGTTCAATGAATTGCTATAACTCTCACTCATCTAAAGTGTAATATCTTTTATGAATAGATTATATATTAAAAGCATTGAAATGTTTGTGAATAGAAAATCTGATGCAATGAATGCAATGAATCCAATGAATGCAATGAATGCGCAAAATTAGAAATCTTACCTTAAGTACAAAAGTATTCAAAATAATGAAAATCGAAATTTTTAAAACCCGTTAATCATTATTGTGATTGTTAGTAAAGGGTTAGCTTAAAGTCCCTACTGTATGTTGCAGCGCGAGGCGGCTTTTTAGAGCTCTGATTGGCTGAATCGCTCAATTTTTAGCGAGGATACTCGCTTATGTTCTTGAGAAGCTGTCCGTCTGTCTGTCTGTCCGTCCGTCCGTCCGTCCGTCCACCATTGTTGTAAAAATTTTCAAAATTTTGACAATTTTAAAAATCTTCAAAATCTTTAAAATTTTCAAAAATTTCACAAATTTGAAATTTTCCAACAATATCTGTTATTGTTAGTACAGGTAATGCTTTTAAATACTATAGTTTTGAATACTAAATGACCCTATTATCTTCTTATGGCTATATTGTCAAAATTATCACCAATTGATCCAAAGTATACTCGCTGGTAATA
>JAQIWA010001825.1:0-16018 GCA_034693305.1 Eueremaeus valkanovi
CCTAATAAGCCCCCTGAGTTTTGGCCAAAAATCCGCCATTTTACCCCCTCCTATACCCCCCTGACTCGTCCGACCTTGTACATCCCTAGTTTAAACCCTGGACTCAATAAGCTCTGGCCATCTTTTATACTTTCTTCGTACCTTTCCATAGTAAGCACCTTTGGAATAACTGTGCTCGAGGACAGACACAATTTCCAAAATATATAAATTCTATATTTAATGATTGAGTAAAGACTTGGTTAACCTGTTTTGCCAATAACTTTGACACAGAATCGGGCGGGGAATACACCGATGTGGTGCTGCTTTGGCACTTTGCAGTTCTCTATGTACTTGGACATGGCCGGGTGGAATGGGTCCGCACAGAACGGGTCAGATTTGTTGCGTGAACTGCATGTATAACAACTAATGGAAGCGCCGACTGATTGGAAATCAGTGAAAATAATTATGAGTTTTATTGGTTTGAAATCCAATTAATCATTCAATGACTCACTTCTTCTGACGGCTGCGAACGAAGAGACGAAATACATTGAGAATACGCTTAGAATTAATAGCATTAAACAGATATTCATAATTCAAATATATTCTCAAACGAATTCATTCGCATAGATCTGAAAAATATTTTATATTTGAAAGTATTAGGGGTAAATTGTTACCAATGTAATTTGCTTTTCAAATATGCTGTCAAATTCATAACTTACTCTTTTTTATAGATTTTGTTCGGATTATTTCAAAGTTAAACTTCAACCGAATTGATTTTGATTTGAATTTTTTCAAAATTATTTTAATCAAAATTAAAATTTACAGAAAATATTTGGTCAGCACTCGAGTTGTGAATCATTTTAGACGTTATAACCGCAAGAATTTACAAGAAATTTGATTTCTTCGATAAAATTGAATATTAAGTTGAATTGATTGATGATTTTAACCAATAAAGTGATGGAAGTGTCTATTCGGACGACACATAACTGGAAGAATCAAAGAACGCGTCCATTGAAACACTTAAGTGATAAGCACTGAATCTGACAGTAATAACATGTAATGCAATACTAATGCAACGAATACTTTGTTTCATCGATTTTGTTCTCATCTCAAGAGATGCTACGAAACTCTTGCGCACAAAATGTTGAATAATATCAATAACAATAAAAATCAGAATTGAATTCATTGCCAAATACTTTCTGATCTCTCTCTACAGACAAATACTCTTCAAACAAATATTCACTAATTTTTTAATGAATTACTTTCGAAAATAAATACAGAATATTATGTGACTTCTAAGATGACTCACCCGGGGTGAATAAAGATATTAAGAGTGATCTAGCTTAAATGAGCTTGAATTAAATAACTTCTAAGATCAACAATCGATAAAATAAACCTTTGAAAGAACCAGAGATAGCCAAGCTCAACGAGTCTTTGGGATTTGGGGCCATAAACATCAAATTGATCTGACAAAAAAGTTGCATGCTCCTTTGCTCCAATTCTGTAGTATTCTGACAAAGTTCGACAATTATTTATGTCTTGCAATGTATTGCAAAACCTAGAAAGTGTCTTGATCATCGGTATGACCAGGAATGTTCTAACTGAATCCCATTCGTTAAGTCTGAATAATCTTGCAGAACCAAGGGTATTCCAGGTTTTCTATGATCCAAGATTAATAACTTATGTTCAGAATTTAATTGACTAAATTGAACCTGGCTTATTCTATATTCAAATTAGATGTTTAAATTGAATGTTATAATTATTATAATTTAGAGATGTGCAAGGTGCAAAAGGTCAGGGGGAGTATTTTGAATCTTTTTCCAAAATTGATGTGGGTTACCCTAAACTCATCGGATTTGGACAACAATTTTTCGCCAAACTAAGGGGGTGTCAAAAATTCATCGGAAGAATCACTATTCCAATGGGGGTATTGTGTCTATTCCCCCCTTGCATATCCTATTATAATGTGTTCATATTTTTTTCAGAGTTTGAGAACAGAATTAGTCATTAAATTTTGAATGACATTGAGTTTGAGATCATTTGTTCGAATATATCATTAATTCTTCGACTGATTTCAGTTAAATTCAGAATATTCTGGAATATCTTCAGTACCGGTATATACAGTATTTGTTGTCAGGATCTATGAAATATGTGGCTCATTCTGTGCTATAATTTGGCAGGCAATAAAGGATTGTCAATGTCCCGGCTCATTCACAGATTCACTAAAACTGCTATACAATGAGCCGGTTATGTAAAATAGCGGTTATAATACTGTAGTGATTGTATTCATATGTGTTATGCATTCAAATGAGCAAACATTGATCTAATGCTCGCATTCCTTATCAAACGATTAAGTTTTAGATAAGCCTTAAATGTTTCCAACACTTGATATGACTAACAGATTAGCAGATAATGAATGCAAATACAAACGAATCGTGTTTTTACACAATAATTAGAGCCGACTTAGAAATGGGATATTTTATTAGCTCTAAGAATGAGTCTTCGCTTATCAATGAAGTCAATGATATATAGCACTCATTAATCCGAACATAATTTTATACAGAATTTGATGTTTTTTGAACAAAAAGAAAAATATATTTATATTTTCGGAGAAATCTTTGATTTATGACTAAATGCTAATTAGTTTGTCATAAAATTGAATGCATTTTAAATATAAAATTATAAGAATTAGTCTTAAAGTTCATTAAACCAGAAATAGTGTGAACTCTAGTCTAGTTATGCAATAAATTGTGAATTGAATTGTTTAGAGTGAAGGCAAATCCAACCCAATCTCCGATATATTATACAATACTATCGATCGATCAAAACAACAAACGTTTAACACATTTGTCGGCCGTCTTAAACATTGAACAGCGAATTGAAAGAAGACTTAATAAATGGATCCCTCGTTAACAACGTTATGATTAGGATGGGGAGGGAATGGCTGTCAGTTTGACAGTTCTTCACTCAGAAGCATATGAATATAGGAACGAATGGTAACGTTGTTTAAGGATGAGAGCAAGTGATGGAAGCATTTTCGCCATTCATTCATCCATTCATTCGTTGTCTCATTTGTCTGTATATTATTGTAATCTTATATTCAATACACGCTTTCAATCATTATTTTAAATCAATTTTTAAACTTATTTTGGATTTATATAAACAAAAATATAAATAATATTTATTTAATTAAATATAATTGTGTTTGAAATTAATTCTAAGCGAAAGACAATTAAGTTTATAAGAAATTAGTGAAACGAGTGAAGAGTTTTGGCAGAGAATAGCAATGAAATGGATCTGAAGACTGAATAATGAGTTGGTTTGCCATTAATGCCATTTCGATGACATTTCGGCCAAATTGGTGACAATTATTGTGCAAACAATCCATTAATTGGTTTAATGTTTGCATTAATACCTAAAAAGATCGCAAAAAGAAAAGCAAAACTAAAATCACTTTAATATTCAATGTTTTTAATTAACGAAATAATAAATTAATATTTAATTAACAAAAATAATAATAATATTTAAATTAAATTATATTAAAACCGAAAACAAGAATGTCTTCAAAGCAGCGAATGATGTCTTCGAGCAGTACTAATGGCGATGGACTCGGAATCGATAACTCGAAGACTAATCTAATAATCAATTATTTGCCGCAACAGATGACGGATCAGGACTTTCGGGTCCTCTTCGCCCAAATCGGTGACATCCGGTCGGCGAAGATCATCCGCAAGAAGTCGACCGGTTATTCGTATGGGTTTGGGTTCGTTGACTACTTACGGCCCGAAGACGCCGAGCGCGCCATTCAGTCACTGAACGGCCATTTAGTAGAGCACAAGAAGATTAAGGTTGCCTTTGCCCGACCCTCGGGTGAGAGCATCAAACAGGCGAACCTCTACGTGAAAAACCTTCCGACGAATTACAGCGAACACGACGTAAGGGAACTGTTCTCTCCGTTCGGGAACATTATTCAGTGCCGGATAGTCGGCAATAGAGGCGTTGCGTTCGTTCTGTACGATCTGCACGAGCAGGCAATCGCTGCCATCGAAGCCATGAACGGCAAAATACTTCCCGGAGCTGTGGCCGGCCTTAACGTCAAGTTCGCCAACGATAACAACCAAAAAGTGAGTCATTTGTCTCATTAGAATAGATTTGGTTTTGTTTTGCTTTTATGTCTCAAATCCTGTCTTTAATTAATAGAATATTATTTAAATTAAGTATAAAATAATCAATAATTTTAATGTTGTTGTCCTTTGAGTCAATCGAAATGAGGGCAAACTTAGTGTATGTCTCACTCAGTCTAAGTCTAAGTGTTTATTGAATTAATTTTTCTGAATATAAATACTTTGCGTAAAAACCAATTGAATGAGCGATCGATCGATAGCTATAATAACCAAACATTGGTTTTATCGCTATTAGACTCGCAGTTCGGGGCACATCCGCGGCTCAGGTGGTGGACCGTATGGGTCGTCGCCGCATGGGAGAGGCTACTCGTACTCACACATGCCGTACGAGACGTACAGTTCCGCGGGTCCGATGAGACACGTGGGCTCTCACCTGAATCGTGAGCATCGTTTTAATCCATTGTCAAACATCCAATCATTGCAGTCATACCAAAGCTATAGCACATCTCAAACTCCATTAGCTTACAATCCAAGTCCGGTTCAGCCGCCTCTCCCAATGTCAGCCTCAATGACAGCCCCACCGCCTCCACCACCACCTCCTCCACCGCCGCCGTCAATGTCTATGCACGGGTCGGGCAGTGCGGCGAACAATGGGTACAACGCCGAAAAGGGCGGTTTCATTCTGTTCGCCTACAACATCGGCCCCGACACCAATGAGTACACTTTGGGGGAACTGTTCGGCACATACGGCAAAGTGGTCCGGGTCAATGTGATCCGGAAGGGCGAGTCGGGAGAGAGCAAAGGCTTCGGTTTCGTGACAATGAAGAACTATAACGAAGCCCTGAACGCCATTTCCGCTCTGAATGGCTTTAACTATACCGGCAAACCATTACAGGTGTCGTTCAAGAAGTGACGGCACAATCCATCATAACATACAGTACATACTCACGACCAGCGATACAGCCGTTCCGTTCGTCAAACGTTTAGTTATACATAAAGTAAAGCCATTTCAGTGAAGATTTCGGTTTAAATATTCATTATTAGTATTGATTCGATTCAATGGATATTAATTGGAATCTCGAAATCAAACACTTATTGCAGTCTTCAGTCTCTTCTGACCTCTGGATTACGATTACTTGTGTTTACATACGAGCCATCTCTGGCCGAAGAGTTCTCTCATTTTTATATACATATAATGATAGTTAGTCTAAACTATTGTCACTTTATTTCAATACATCATTCCGTTTGAGTGAACTTTCATTTATAACTGTTTTATCCCTTCATTCAAACACTTTTCAATCAATTAATAAATTATAAAATAAATTAATTAAAGAACAAATCATTTAACTATAAAAACGATTATTATTTCAAAATAAGTCAAAATAATTAAATTAAATACAAATAAAATGAATGCTTAAAACGAATGCATTCTTAAAATCATTTCTTTTATTACGTTTGCTATCAATACAAGTATTTCTTGCAATTGTTTGCACCGCACCTGCACTCCACCCGCATCTGAGCCACTTTCCGGTTGGTCTCCATTTTTTCTGACGTCGAACCATCGATACCGCTATCGAAGCTCTTGTCCAAAATCAGAGCCGAATCGTTCAGTTCTGGGCTTTCATTGGCGTCAGTAATGCCGTGAACTGTAAGCCAATCATTGGAATCATTGCAACGACTAATACAATGCAATAAGTCTTATATTGAATGCAAATACCATTAATCCTGTAGTCGAAAGTCAACTCTTCATTCAATCTGATGCCTCTGACGGCGAACAGTGCGATGTGAGGCATGAAAGGGTCCAAATTGTTGATCCAAACCACTAGAGTGTCCAGATTTGGGTCGCACTGTACGTCAAAGAAAGTGTCTTTCGATTAAATGTTCAATAATTTGAAGTTTTTTAACTCCGCTTTTATAAAAAAGAGTATATAGTTTTGGTCGGACTCCCTCCCCCGAGACAAAGGGAAGGCTAGGTTACCAAGTCCTTTATTAACACCGGGGTAGGCTAGGGAAAGACTGAAAAGGCAGTGAAATGGCTGAAAAAGGCTATGAAATGGCTTCTGTATATTGAGGGAGAAAATTATGGTTAGGTTGTAAATTCATACTATCCCTGGTGCTAAACCTGTAAATCTGCATGACTCAAAATTCTAGAAAGCGGAGTTAAAGTAATTCTGCTGAGCCTTGTTTTGAATAAACTGACGGAATGGTTGACAAAATGCGAAATATTTCCGCACTGAGTAGCGTCCAGTGCGTACTGGTGTGAGTCCGTCTCCTCATCGGGGGTGTAGTCCAAGTCAAAGAGGTAGGTGCGTCCCTCCGCGTCGTACACTCGGCCGCGTTTGTCGGCCTCGTCTACAGTAATAATCTCTCCGACGTATTCCATAACAAACGAGCCCTTGGCTATTGGTTCCAGTGCTCGTACTCCCCATCCCTTTCCGTCTTCAGTTCGAAATATCGCCAGTTTGTGCTTAAGGGCCACAAAAATCAGATGAAGTAAAATCAAATCAAATCAGAGAAAGGTATTCAACCGAAAGCCAGATTCGATACAAACCTTCCGTCCGTTTTGTACGACTCTATTAATGCAATTGCGATCGCATTTGCATTTGGTATTGCATTCATAGATAGCGTTTCGGTTATTACGCGAATCCTTAAGAATTGCATTCTTTGTGTAAACGATTGGCAAACCATAGGAAGAGACGCAGCACTCGCTCTGTTGGCTCTCGCAGTCAGTGCACTCGCAATAGACGGGCGGGTCATCAGAGATAGTAATGTTGGGGTTATTGGTCTTACACTGAGATATGTATTCAAAATTATGCGGCGGAACCTCGTAGTCAACTAAGTTCTCCACAATGACGGCCAGTCCTTCGCCTTCTTTCTTGATTATGGCGTTCACCTCATTCTCCCACTTCTGGAGTCTGTGCTCAACGGCTTTGCGTTTTGTAAAGAACTCGAAGAACTTCTCGAAACTCTGGAATCGCTTCAAAATATTGAGTTTTTCCAGCATTTCATTGAAATAGGTTTGCATTCGTTTGACCCGTTTGTCAATGCTATGAATGGCTGAGATTTCATCGATTTTAGTCAAATAAATAGACTTCAAATTCATTCGCATTTTGTTTACATAGACTTTAGTATACGTGAAGTGTTTGAGCGAAATGTCATAAAATATAAGCAAAATGGCTGTCATTACGTCGAAAGACACCTTCTTTTCGCAGATGTCTTCGATAACGCCCTTCAGTTTGTAGTAATTGCGGTAAACAGTCATTAGTTTCTTGTCATTCAATGTCAGGATGTGTTTGAACTCATCCACTAATTGTCGGCATTTCTTCAAATTACTCAATGGTTCCCAAGTGTTGTAGTCTTCGGACCAGTTCTTCCATTTAACCGAATAAGTGATTCGTTTGGTGTTCGGATCGACGCCCGTATCGTATATGGACTCGACCTCGAAGTTGACGGCACCGGAAGCGCAGTCCGATTCCTCTTCAGAATCTTCGTTATCGACTTCTGTGTCCAAAACCAAACCCATTGCCAGACAATCGGATTTGATTTCATCCACAGTTTTCAATGCCTTAACCGTTGGGTTATTGTCAGTGCAGTCGTCGATGAGATTCAGTTCCATCTCAAGAGTCAGCGAATACTCATTGTTCGCATTCGACTCTTCGATGGCCTCGGAATCGATTACTTCAATCGAGTCATCGCTGTTGTCGTCTACGAGTCTGGGGTCCACTTCAGGGATCGGCTCTTTCGGCATATCCTGGGTATTGAGCGCACAGTCATTGCATTTGTCAATCACTTTGTCGGCACTTCTGAGCCGTTTGGCCGAAGAGCTCATATTAGCCGCGGGTCTGGTCTTAACGGACTTGAAATCTAATGTAATTTCTTTATTTAGACCACAAATGATCTTCGTTTGGATCAATTTCTTCGGCAATCTATTCGGGGCCACATTTTCGCTCATTTTTATACTAAAAGTATATTTTGATTACAAAATAAAACATAAAAACAATGAATGAATCGATCGATCATTCAATGCATTACAACTGATATTATATTAATCCATAAAAAGCGCTAAAATTATTAAAAATATTTAAAATAATAATTAAAAACAATTAATGTTTTCGTAAATAAATATTTTACGAAAAATATGAAAATCCATTGATTGCTGAAAACTGCGCCAAATCTTTGCCAAAGATGGCTTGAATTTGGCTCTAAAGCGCATCCAATAGAGGACTGACACAACTCTCATATAATATTACATCCAATCATTGGTGAGGATGAGATGAGAGCACAGGTAGCGTCCAATCAGAGAACCGAAAGCTGTGCTGACGTCCCATAAGAGCCGGTGTTTTCTCTAAAGTATTATATTTTTAATTCTATTAAAGTTTTTGCTTTCAATTCAATACAATTAATACAAGTTATCGATTGAACTCTCAAACCATTTAATTGTATTTGAATTACATTTGATTTCATATTTAAATCCATTTTATAGTAAAGAACTCAAACAATGATTAGTTCTTTGAGTCAATTGTTTGCAATCGTATTGTTTTGCATCCAATTGTGGCAAATGAGCGAATGCCTGCGCGAAGGCCAGTGCGAAGGTATGGGCTCTACGACTCACTACTCAACACATGATTCACTAATTGTCTCTAATTGTCTCACATCTGATCCATAGTCTGCGTCGGAGTCATAAACAAACTGATTAATAGACTCGAAAGCGACGAGAAGTCGGATCCGTTGAAAATCGAGCACAAGTTCAAAGAGTTCTGTTTGGAGGCCAAGAAGGCTGAGCACAGATTCGTACGTCCAGTCCCTTACAGTCACTTACAGTGTCCAACAGTTGCCTACAGTTCCCTTCTATTGCTTTATATGTATTAACTCTAATCTCTATTACTCTAATCGAAACGTATGTCTGATCTCTCCCTTCAGTGCTATTATGTCGGAGGACTGGAGGAGTCGGCCACTAAGATCTTAGGAGAGATATCCCGACCCGTCAGCTACAGTATGCCGGCCGACAAGGTCTGCGAGAAACTGATGAAAAAGGACCCTCAGATCTGCGAACTTAGATATGGTTTGCATTGAATTGGATTATAAACTGATTTATAGTTAAAACTAATTATAATTATATTTGTCTTATATCTGATGTCTTATAGAGAAGACAATTGACTTGAAATCCGTGGATCTGAAGAAACTGCGGGTTCGGGACCTCAAGAAGATTCTGAACGATTGGGACGAAGTGTGCGACGGATGCATCGAGAAGTCAGAGTTCATCCAAAGGATAGAGGAATTGAAGCCGAAGTACGTGAAGGAAGAGCTTTGATATTAGATTCCTATTATTAGTCATTAGTTTTAAATTTATTAATTAATTATCAAATTATTTGTTTTTCTCACACTTTTCACTGAACTATACTTTTCATCGCATTCTTCTCTCAATAACTTATTTTTCAAAATATTTGTATTTAAAACACAAAAAAAATCCAAAAAAAATAAGTTTAAAATTGATTTGAGAATACGTTATATCTATTTGTTGTCTTCACTTGTAATATAAGAAAATTCTTATTTATATTGTATTTAATTATTCACTTCTAGTGTAGAGAACCCGTGAAACAGAAAAACCAAACATTTTTTCATTTAATAAATTTATTTTTTACTAAATATGGCATTACTTTCATTCAAAATAATTCCAGTTTTGATTCGGTTTTAGTTTTGTTGTAAAACAATAGAAAATTTTTTATATCAATAAAAGCGTTCGCTTCTGAAGACAATAACCACTTATTATATTTGGAGTAAAAATACTCAAAAAGTCATTACAAATATGTTTAGGCATTAAAAGCATAACAATTATTAAGAATTCTTTTAAACAAATCATTCAAAATATAACCATATATTACAACAATCGTAGACCTGATTCAGACAATCGTATATTTCATTGGCTTTCAAAATATTAATGAAACGTATCAATGAAATAGTGCCGAATCCGCAGTCGAACCCATAGTTTGTAGTTTTAATGATAAATTTTAATCAATTTTATCAAAATGCACTTTTACCAAAAGTTTGTTAATGAGTCCATAATGGGGTTCGACTGTATTTCAAGTCAAACAGTTATATTGAGCTCTACTTTAATGAGTGTTTTAAGGCTTTCATATAAATTAAGACATTTTTCTAAGGCTTTGAATATATTTTGAAATATAATTAATAATAATTATTGCGATTATTGCGGGTTCTCTTCGAAGTAGACTTTAGTGATGACAATGTCACCGGTAGATAGTGTTTGAGCCGATGCCTCCCAACACTGGCCGATGCCTTTCCCACTGTTTGTATCGTTGGTTTGTGGCTTTGCATTGAGTTCTGATCCGTTTGAATGACAGACACAATTACAACAACTTTTGTTCGATATGAGAGAATCAGACGGACTGAACACCGGATTGTTATTATGACTGTTCAGATCAGAGCTCTTAATCCAATCCTCGTTGTCTGAGTCTATGTCTGAATTCCTGTCCGACTCGTCTTCACTGGAACTCATGTTATTGGTATCTGAGTGTTGAACACTTGTATTGCTTCCACAGCCCGAGTCGAGACACTTCTTGTCGATTCGCTCTAACTTTTTGGCCACTTTCTGTGAGCCCTCTATTTTGGCTCTGATTTCATCCGTCAGATCAATGTATCTGTAAATCAATTAATCATTATTTCGATTCATATTAAAGTCCAATCAAAGGATATGCTCTGAAAAGCTCTATAGAGTTCATAAAGCGTTTCAAAACAGAATAAAGTGTTTAAACTTTAAAGTGTTTGTGCGATAGAGAGTGAAATACAGTATAACAGTATAAGTGAACCTCAAAAGCCTGATCTCCCTATTGCTCAGAACCATTTGCTTGGCCTCACTGTTGAAGAGTTTAAGTTTCAAATCCGTGACTTCCATATCAAGTTTGCGCTGTTTTTTCAATTGTTTCACTTTTTCCGGATTTATTTTGGCGAACACGGCCTCAAAGTTGAGTTGATTGAGGAGTGGGATGTACTCGAGTCGAATCGACTTCGACATATTGCTGTACACTTCCGGCACCAGAGCGTACACATCAAACGCTGCGTAAAATATCATTTCTTCAGTTAACGGTCTGTGACTCCAAAACTTCTGGTCCTTTCGATACACTTTCTTCATCTGTTCCTTTTTGGGATTGGATGGGGTTTGGGCGCCGCCGTATAGCTCACACAAGTTGTTCAGTGATATGTATTTGGCTTTATAGGCAGGCCTTCCGGTGTTCTGCTGTTGTATTATTGAATGTGCGACCTGTGTGTCAAAGATGTTGGCAATGGTTATGCCGTACTGACTGTGCAAACAACTGCTGTCATTCCTCACGTCGTGAATCACTTTAATTACTTTTTCCGATTCTAACAGTTCTTTCAGACAAGTGTTTAAAAGCTCTGGATTTAAGAGAACATCGAATATACAGATTCGCGGCACAGATGAGTGCGAGTCCGATGAGCACAGGTATGCGATTTGGACTAAAGTGATTCGACCGCATGCGCCCAAATTGACTCCTTCGCAGTCGAGGGCCACATAACTGTTGTTCTTCAGGATGTCTGCAATCACTTCTTCGCCGTCTTTTGTTTTGGAGATTATCCGTGAGTTGCGGATGAGGTTGGCCTCTGTGCCTGTGCCGGCCGCAGACGACTGAGTGCTGGCAGTGTTCGACATATTCTTGTACTTAAGCTGAGAATTGTCTGAAACTATTTTCATTATTTGCGATCGAATTCGTTGGTTAACAGAACTGACAGAACCGGCGCTATTGACTCGTGAGGGCGAAGATATTGGTGTCGATGCACTCGAGGACTGGGACGACGAGAGGGACGCCAAAGAGTTGTTATTATTTTTGATGCTATTATTGCTGTTATTGTTGTTAATAGTGTTTACGCTATTATTGTTTCTAATAATGTTATTGCTGTTCAAAACCTGTTCCCTATTCTGCTGTTCCCTTTCGGGGGTAAGTGAGACGAAGTGGGACTGAACCAGAAATATCTTGGAATTCATTTTCAGAAATGTTATCAAATCGTTTGAGTTCTTCACACAATTAGTCCACAGGTCTTGACTGCAGTTGTTCTTCAAGTGACTGAATAGTACATCGATTGTCAGTTTAGACGAGTATTGAGGCGTCAGTTGTGTTATCTCTGTTTCCAACATTGAAATGAACTGTTGGCTCAAATACGGGTCAAATGGCACCTCTTCGGGCATTCGAGTCAGCGATCCTTTGCTCTTCCCGTCGGCCTCTAGTTTTTGGAGAACACTTTGGAGCACAACATAATCGTCAGAAACGACAAACACATCCGAATGTCTGCACAAAAACTCTTTGAACTCTCGCGAACTGTGACCCGAGAAGTGTCGCACTTCTGGCGGTGCCTGCGATCGATGGCCTAACAGACTCTTGAGCGGCACCTCTGCATTGCCGTATTGGGCCAACTTCTCCACGAAGAACTCAACGGCTTCTTTCGTGTAATCCCTTCTGTCAGCACCGGTAGAATCTCTTACCAAAGGAGTTATCGATACCTTAAGAACAAAACCAAAATTCATTGCAGTTTTAGTGCAATTCCTTAACGAATATACTGTGGAGTCAACTGAAGAATGCGTTCAATGAATACCTGATCCGAATCAATGGTGAATAGGGACGGGTATTGTGAGAGGAACTTCTTGAGCCCGGACTGACTTCCGCCGGCTATTTGTCGCATCTCTTTAGTGAATCCCTTTGTGCCGAACTGACACGAGAGGTCGTGAAGAGTCCTCTTCTGGTCTTTAAGCATAAGTCTGTCCAAAAAGAACATTAAAGTCATGTTCCGGACGTACTCGTAGTCATCCATCGGTTAGGGGTTTGCAGACAATTCTTGTCAATCAAAGAGACATTAATTTATTATAAAGTGATTATCGTTTTGACAGCACTTCTGGCACTCATTCAGCAAATCATTTGATATTCGTTTGCATTCAACGCCTAATTAATGGCATTTTAATCACAAATAGTATTCAAATAAATAATAATTAAATTAATATTAATTTAGATTTCGTTTCGTTTAATAATTTAATCCATATTTCAGTCATCGATGTCTTCGTTCATAGTTTACTAAAAAATGGTTTGAATTTAGAAATAAATTAATAAATGAATGAAATGTAGAAACAATTGAACACTAATTGATCATCATTTGAACAATTGAACATTTGAACATGCTCAACTACAGGTATAAGAGTATACAGACTGTATACAGTATAAGGCAATAGGAGTAGCAAAATAAGCATAAATGTGTGTAGGGTTAAAAATAGATAAACTAAATTACATTGCTATAGACCTCATTATAATTAATGAAGACATTTATGAATTCAAAAACAAAAATTAATTTTTATATTAAAAACTAAAACAAATTAAAAGTTTTGATTAAATTCTTTGAAAAAAAATATAATTATATGAAAAACTGATAAATATTGTTGAACTCAATTCCTATATTTGTTCTGATATTCAATTGAATGACTCATCTATTCATATATTTAAGTGAAACAAATAAATAAATGAAAAAATAAGTAAAATAACAAAAAAATATAAAAACCTTTAAATATCACATAATTTGATAATGCATTCAATGTATGAATGGTTTGAATGAAAACATATTTAATTCTCATTATTTAGACTACATTTCACATATTTAAGCAAACATTCCATTGAATATAGTTTGAGGCTATAATCATAATAACTTAGCTATGCCACTTTCTGCCACTTTATGCCACTTTCCTATCACCAATGATATGATACCAGCGCTCAATACAGTACACTCTACTGTACTCTACTCTACTCTATTGTACACTCTATTCAATACACTATTTGTTCAAAGATTTCCTTCACTTAACTATGATTTGACTCACAGTCAGATATACCTCATCGGCATTTCGTAGGATTTTTTGCTTTCGTTTCAATATTTTCTGTTATTTTAATAAAAACTAAATCATTATTAAAGATCAAAATATTATTTACCAATAATAAGATCTGGTTTAGAGTCGAAGAACACGAAAAGTTAATAAAAGATAATTTGATCGTTAAAATCAATTAGTTGTCCATTAAATGTATGAATTGGTTGAGTTTACTTATGTTTCATATAATTAATCTTGGCAATACCGGCAATACTGGCAATACTAATACATTTAGCACAACATTTAGTAGTCATTAGTATTTTCAAAAAATTATTAATTAACTGAATATACATAAAGTTTATTGACTGACTTGAGAGTACATTTGATAATAACTTTAACGATCGCTCTCTTCCTAATCAGTGTTAACTCGTTTGCAGTTCTCATTTAATTTAATAATTAACGAAAAAAAACTGTTATTTCATAAGAGTTAGTATAAGAACAGTAAGAAAAATAAAATAAAATAAACTTGTTCAGCGTTTAAATACCAGATAAACAAACCAAGATATTATGATATTATTTAAGAAATGTCATTTTTGATGAACCAATGACTAATGGAATTATTTGACAATTTATTAATATATTGATATTTGAACATAAAATTGTATGACTTTATACTAATTATTCATTTTCTTCAAATATTTATTCGGAAATATCTCTACTTTTTGACAAATTACTAAACATTTTAATAAAACAAATTATAGCGCATTTCTGCCCCAAAACCAGTTGAATAAGTTTTATATAGAAGTCAATTGAATGTATGATTTATTTCCTCATTTGCTTGCATTCAAGTTATATATAAATGGCATTAAATGGCATAAACCCATGAATTCTCGCCAAACGCCTCCGAATGATAATAGAAACTAATTTTCAATAAAAACTAATGTAATCGTATGTACTGTGAATTTCATTGAATAATTAAATGTCCCGCAGAGTTAAGATCCATTGAAGTTACCCTGGCGTTAATACTGTTGTTGTCAGTCACGCCTTTAAAGCTATTCGTGTGAATAGATTTAGATTTGAAACTGATTTGAAACGAAATTACAGTACAGTATATAGTATTCAGGTTTGCTTTTATTTAAACAATGAAAAATCAGAAACATTTTCGAGCACTAAATGTGTGGTTTCGGTTGCGCTAAACGTGTTTATTGAATAATACATAATATTATTATAATTATTACGAATGCAATACAATATAACGAAATACAATGATTGCACGATTTTATAGCTCTTCTAAATTATAATGTGTTTCTGCACTCAATTCTATACACTTTTTCGCTTGTATTTCCAAATACAGTGCAAAAACATAAAAACAAGTTTAAAGTATTTAACTTATAATTTAAAAGTTATTAAATTTATTTTTATTTATTTAATATTTAATTAACAAAACAAATACTAAATCTCATTCATTAATAACTTAAATAAATTGTTATTTGTATTAATTGTTACAAAATTATCGATTAAACAAAGAGTTCATTCTTTTGGAGAATACAATAAGCAAGGTAAAGATTGCAAGGTAATATTTAGTAATCTTAGCTATTTCTGCAAGGTTGTCAATCATTAGTAAAGGAACTACAGTAGTAGAAAATCTAGAATTATTTGATCCTGAACTTTATTAAGCGATGCGAAGAGACATTAATGTCAATTGTTAGCATTGTTCGTACTTTTAAGCACCTGGCTATTGTTCCCACATTTTTGTTCAGCCGCGTCTCTGCATACAATTCAGGAAAGTTGAATACGGAAACTCTACCAGGGCATATTGTTATGCTATATTATTCACTTTGTTGACCATAGTTTGAATTGAAGCATTAGCCCAACTATTTATATGTACAGTCAAACCCCCTTTTCGTGTTCGTATCGCTTAGAATGTAATCAATTAATTAACTCTCTGTTCGACTCATTGGCATAACCATAAACGTTCTTAAATTATCAAAAGTTTGATTTTTAACTGTCAGCTGAATAAGACCCAGAAACATATTCACATTTA
>JAQIWA010001826.1:0-16012 GCA_034693305.1 Eueremaeus valkanovi
TTAATTAATAATTAAAATTATATTTAATTTAAATAAATTATAGTTTAATTAAATTAAAATTATTTGAATCGACGATAAAATGCGATTCTCTTATGCTATACAATACTTAAAATGTAAATATATTGGTCTTACAAATGATATGTATGAATGAAAATCACTCTAATCCTGATATGATTGTGATGTTTGACAAAAACTTTTGGGACTTTTCGTTCGTTTGGTAGAAATGTTTGATTCAGAAAGGCTTATAATATCTATAACTTATGTAATATTTTAGTGCTTTTGTTAGGATTTCAATATATAGAGTACAGAATTGATTAATTGTTTCCTTAAAAATAGAAAATCCAAACTTATGTATCAAATTCAGAGCACCTCAGCTCAATTTTTTATATATCTTTTTCAATGATAACCTTTTTTTTAATGATATTTATAGTTCACAAAAATAATTATAGTTTTTAAGTACGAGAATAGATTAGAATTAATTCTTATTTGTATTAATCTATTCTTTTTTTCCTTTACAGTACAGTCAATGCGAGTAATAAGGGAATCATTGGTCCTCTTGTAGTCACCCATTGAATCCTATTTCAATTACTTCGGATCACTTTTGACCAAATATAAGCTGCCGGTGCAGAAAGCATCTCACTGTTATCTCCGGCTTTCCATTGATCCAATTCCTTTATTGATGGGATCGACTGTATATCTAAAATGTGACAATCAATGTGTACTCTAACGAAAAGTGTATTTAAAGCAATAGAATTGTGATAACAATCAAACAGTGAATTCATAATCAAATGTAAAGGTTGTCTAATATTCTGGATTTGTCTGACTGTGAAACCAATTTGCGGCTCAAATAACTTGGAAACACATCGTAAGTAATGATTATTTTACACAACGGTTTGGATTCGTATAACAGTTAACAACAATTGATATAATTTTCCGATTATTGTCGTTAAAAATTGTGTTGATTTACACATTCAGTCGATTGGTTTGGTTTCATAGCTGAGTTGCTTCGTGTATATTCTCATCGAGTGTTTCGCACCGAACCCTCCCTTTGCTGTCACAGTCGACGATAAGAGTCGCGCCGTAATTGACTGACTGGAGCCGTAAGTGTCTGTTCAGACTGTTCCGAAGGGCAGCGCTCTTACGATAGCTTGTGATGACCAGAATCAGGAATATTACGATATATATAACCAAAACGACCTGAAATTGGATATAAAATACATAAATCGATGAAATAATTTGCTTATAAACTGATTGCTATATTCTGTTGAGTAATACTAACTCTTATTCTCTATTAAATCAATTCTGATTTAATTTGTTATTCTCTGTTCTGTTGTTCTAATCATTAGACCATAGCTTGTATTGAATTGTATTCCTCTATCCCTATCCCTATCCCTCTATCCCTACACTCCCTTCGCTTGTATTCTACAATCGATGTTATATTCATTGCACACACAGTTCACTCCTTCTCCTCCGTTGGACTCAATAATTGTATTGAGATCTTAGGGCTCAGACAGTATGGAAAGTTAGACTGAACTGTACTTAACTAACAATCTGTTTATTTAAGTGCATTTAAACTTTAATTAATTCTGTCCTCTCATCCGAAATATTGTGAAATGTTTGCATCAAATAATTGTTTTACTCTTTTATGCCTTAATTTATTTACTCAACTCTTCTTTGACTACGAGTTAAGTCTTTTACATATTTTTTTATTCAATTTGAGGCCAAATCTTAAATCTCAATACACTGGTCAGATATTACTAAAATACTGTTTAAATATATATATACTGTATAACTGGTTATTATTATACAAATTCTGTGAGCATTGACGGCACAGGAGTTCTGGGGTCGAGGGATGGGTAAAATGTCAAGGCACTAAAATTGTCTAATTTTGATAATATTTTGAGAAAAGGTGAATTTAAACCGGAATTCAGTGAAATTTAGTTGAATTTAAGGAAAGGTTGATTTCGCGGTTATTTGATGAGGTTCATATTTATGGATATATTTTCCGATAGTCAATAGTCAAATATAACAATGATCAAGGTGTAAAAAGAGTAAATAAATTTTTTTTTATAGAATATTAAACTTATTTTTAAAGCGAATTAAAGGATTTTATGATTTAAAAACTCTTCCGGAACAGAATATTGATTCTTTTAAACCAGAAAACTTGAAAAGCAAATGAAAGCTTATATTAATATTCATTTTTGATAAGTATTTTGAAAATTGAAGTCAAAATGTAATTGAATTCAGAAATATTTGCGAATAAGTAGTGAACAAAGAATAAGAACAGAAAATATGTTTAATTAGATTCTTGTGATTATAATTATGAAATGCTTTTCTCAGACGAAAGAACAAAAAAAAATCCTATTATTATTAGTTTTTGAAATCTTATTTCTACGCATTACTGGTATTTATCGGTTATATGGCATTGCCTTACAGTACTCGTGTGTGCAATACAGCCAAAGATTTTAGAGTTTGTTTGAAAATTCAAATCAAAAGTAGCAAAAAGTTCATCGATTATCGAATTAATAAACTGAATGCAAATGTAAATAAAATATCAATTTTATTATAAAAAGTGCGAAATTTTTAAAAGTATAACCGTCTCAAAACATAAGGACCAAGCAAACTTTTAAGTCTATAGCTGTACTGTCCAAAGACATACTGTGCAGAGGCTTTTGAAACGTATGAAAGTATGAAAAGAGAATGAAATGATTTTCATGGAGTATAGACTGTATGGACTGTATGGACAGACAGAACAGCACATTCTTAATAACTGTGTGACAGAGACTATAAATCTAATACCCGATAGAGAATCGGTTCTCAATTTCTTAGCAAAAGTTATTACTCTCTCATATATTCTGTACGAACGACACAATCACTTATTAATCTTTGGAGTCAAAGCCACAACACGTGAATGACTGTGGCTTTGGATTCAATCTCTAATATTGCACTTAAAACAGATGAGAGAGTAAACAGAGCGACAAATAAGATATCATTGTTATTGAAGCAGATATTGACCGCAAATATATTTATACAGAGTTTGACCTTTTCGTTGGTCTGAAGGTAATAACGGTTTGGAGTCCATCGAAAAAAATAGTGGCATTAATGCTAATAAAGCTATTTATTTCTGTTTATACTATATCTTCTGCACCGATAGTATAGCACCGGTAGTATGTCATAGAATGTTCCAATTATAGGGATTTTCCTTTTTCCAGGCCTTAGATATAAATATATATAAGTTTTTATGAAAGAGTGAGTTAAGTCAAGTGAATAGAAGTAAACACTGTTTGAAAGCATCTAAAAGAGCAGATTGTCATCCAATGCTCGCTTTATATTGATATTTAGTCAATACTTACTAAAAATAAACTTTTATTTATATAATATTATATGAATTTGATTATATGATGACAAGTCATAGCTTGATATTATTATCATATAACTAGAATTGTGCAATGTCAATTTCACAGAATTGTGACTAGCCACTTCGTACTGTCACAAAAGCAGCACTAGTACAGCATAGCAGCAAGGTGGCGCTAATATTGTTGTAAATCACTGTTAGCAATATGCTTAACCTGTGGTAACTATGAGCGCCATCTTCTTGTTATGCGCATCACTTGTTAGTCATATAATCTTTATTTTCAAAATCAAAACTATTTTTCTGAAATGAAAAAAAAATATAAAGACAACAATTTTTAAAAGCGCTCCGGGTAAAAAAAGAAGTAAAACTTTTCATCCGTTTGTTTGCTTTATGTTTGTGCTGATACTGAAAATTCTGTGTTATTTACAGTTCATAATAACGATTACACGCTTTTAAACAATTCTGTCTTTATTTTTAATAACTGACTTGTGAGACTATATTTTCAGTCGAAAAAAGATTGAAAAGCTTTTCTAATTTTATTTTTTTGTGTCTCAAGAAGTCTATTAAATTCTGATTGAATATAAACAAAATTAATTAAGTTGGGTTAATTAAGCCATAAATTGTCACTGTTTGTAGTTGTGATTCTAACTCCGAGTGTATTCTCTCGATTGGATACGATTTTTGTGAGAATTTATTATATAAAACGAAACAATTCTTTCACAAAATTAACCAGAACTAATGGTAAATCATATTTCAGTAGTAATAGTATAGATCAGGCCTGGGCAAAAGATTAAAATTGAACTTGAATATGTACTTATAATGTTCTATAAAAAATGAAATCGGATTTCCCAAATGCCTACATGAGGTATAGATTGACGTTTGAACTGATTATAATCTACATCAAAGATGTCATTTCTAGAATATAACCCTGCTACAAGAAACCTATAATATCAGAGATAGGCAATGGGTCTGACGACAGGGGGGGGGGGTAAGGCAAAAATTTTGCCAAAAGGGGTACAATGAATCACTTTTGAGGGCCAAAAGTGCCCCCATTTTCACGTTTTTTCCACAAAAAGATCGAAAAATAGAGGGGGGTATGCCTCAGCCAAAATCACAGGGGGTATACCCCTACCTGTACCCCCATTGCCTATCACTGCTATAATATGCAGATAATATTCTGTTTGATTTCACTTCAAAGCAAAAGCACTTACCGTTACGTAAACTATAGCGTCAGTCGATTGCGAAGAGAAGACCACTTCCACAGTCTTGCCGTCATTCTGGTCTACGGGCGACACGTCATACCTGAGTCCGATCGGCAGTATTCGACAGAGGATTGATGAGGCCCTGAGTGGACAGAGAGGAACAGTGAGAATGAAGAGAAATGAGGCCAAAGTATAGGATAATAAATCATATAATTTGTGACATTTTATATTAAAAGCGTAGACTTTATTATGAGATAGAGTTTCTTTTTGCTCTGAAATGACCAAGTTCGAACAGCTATGTTTATAGCTTGTACCTACTGTACCATAATATGAGTGACTGATTCAAAATATTTGATATCAATAAAACCAATGATAAGTAAAGAACAAAATATTTATAAAAATCCAGTAAATTTCAAACAGACTTAAAGATATCTTATCTGCCCTGAGTGCAGTCTGGATATACCCTGGTCATATTTAATATTTATGTAATCATAAGACACATTAGTTTCGTCTCAAAAGGCATACATATTGTTCAATAGGAAAGTCTGAATAGACATACAATAACTATCGGTTCGCGTGACTAAAGCACATAATCATAAAAAAGCCGACGAACAGAGTTAGCCTTACTTTTAGTCATATTATAGTCAATAAAATAATTTTATCAATAATTGAGTATTAGATCTAAAATAAAAATAAAAGTTTTTTTTTATAAAGTAATTCATTCTATTATTGCGTTTTGTCAACTGAATGACAGTTTCATTTTGAATACTCTTTGCTAATAATAAATTATATGCAGTTCTGTTGGTATGGCTTAATAATAAAGTTATAATAATTGATGTCTGCATTGATGGCTGTATTGATGGCTGTATTGATGGCTGTATTGAGTGCTCATATGATTCTCTGATTCTTTTAATGATTTCTCTACTCTTTTATAACAGAAGTAATGATTCCAATAATCGTTTGCTTTAATCGATTTTCTATCAAAAGTGTTCAGCCGTTAAGTATTTACAATATATTAATACTTGCTATTAATATATGATCAAGTACAGTATGAACGCATGTTAGCCACATCTATATCCAGTTCAAATCAGAAATATATATTCGATTCGGATTACTTGAAAAGTTGTTTCATTCAAATTATATATTGTCTCTCAATTCCAATCCTTAATCAAACTGTCATTTATTAACAATTAATTTGAAACTTGCTAAATTATAATCAATAGGTATCTTGCTAATTCATGTTATCATTACTCTATCTTCACCATTCATTTATCCTGGAGTTTGACCATTGGTCAAGAAGTTAATTGATACAAATTATACCGCATTTTGCAATAATTAGTCTGAAGTCTGTCTGCATTTCTGTCTGATTATCGCTGAACTCAATCAATACCAACAATACGATTGCATAAGATTTTTATGAACAAAATATTAAAGGAGTGAATCAAGTTACAGGAGCTTCATCTTCGATCCAGGTCTAATTTTCTTTCAACATTCGTCAGCCAATTACTGAAAGCTTATATAAATGTTTGGTAACTCTCGCCACAGGATTAGTTGAATTGCGAAACAATTCAAAGACTTTTTCAGACAATTATAAATTTTGTTGTTTTTGTTCGACAATTATTTGTGTGAATTCGAGCGCATAATTCACTTCACTGTGTATTCAATGAGCGAAACATTTTGTTTTGAAATGAAAGCAAACAATAACACAAATGAATAGCTCTTATGAATACGCATAGAAAAGGTTTGAGTTGAGCACACGTATGGACAGTGTCCTCACTGTTACAGTGGGGTACGGTCTGTTTGCCCCTACATATCGATGGTGTTATGGCAACACTATATGTGTTCAATGTTTTCCAAAATTAGGATTCATTAGAATAATGGTCTTTAATGTCTTTAATGATAAATGTATTGTAGGTTTAATTATAGACTAATACGACAGCAAAAGCGATAAAAGTTATTATATATTTGATAGCGACTAGTCTTCAGTCTTCACTAATTATACAGAAATATATGAAAATATAGAATAGTATTGAGTTTTGCCGAATGCATGCAATTAGTGATGAAATTGAAAAAAGTAAAGAGGATTTGTGTCTTAATACTTGATAATACTGTACCTGTGCTATATTTGGGTATTCTAGGAAATGCTTTAAAACTGCGTTGTTTTCATTTCAAATAAAGTTCATATAATTTTGAATTATATTATAAATACTTTGAAAAAAGTCTTGCAATAAATGGGAATTTTGTTGTGAATATTCGTATCGATTCTGAATTTATAAAATGTATAAATAATATCATTTCAAACATGTTTTGCTCCGATAGTGAAAACGGCTATTATATTAAAGTATTTTTTTCCTATAAAAGCCAACATTTTATGTATCTCTATATTAATGTAGAGAACGATTATTTTAAATTATCCTTTCCTCAACTCAGGAATATTTTTCTATTTTTCATCCGAAAAAATACGAATAAGTTTAGACAAAATTATGGATAAAAATAAGAAATTATCATTAAATTGATTGGATATATGAGTTGTTATATACTCTATATTATAGAGTCTATAATAAGAGAGTTTTGGAATTTTTTTTTTGATGAATACTTTTGTCTCAATCACTGGTTTTTAGTAAATATTTGCTCCACTACTCTGTATAGAAATAATGAACGGATGAATTGGATATCATTTTCGGTGCACTTTTCAAATCAAACTTCTATTCGTAAGAATATTCTGTGATATTCTATGATATTTTGTATATTCTATACGTTTGTATTAACATAGCATAGTATAGCATAGGGGGTGACCAAAATTGTGTGGACCAATTTTGGATCAAATCCGATGATTCCAAGTAAACAAACAGAATATTTGCCTGAGACAGCTTGAACTGACAAAGTCTGCTTGGTCATACCCATAAACAGAACTGTATGAACAGTATTGTGAGAACTTATGTCCGTCATTAGTGTCAAACCTCAGGCGATTCAAAGGTCTGCATCAGAACATCAATACTATATACAAAATATTTGGCCAACAAATCAAACGAATCGATAAAAAATACATTATTTTGGAAGAAATTATTTTTCTATTTGTAAATGAATTGAATCAATAAATTCGTTATTTATGTCTCAATGAATAGAATGCATAGAAAATTAGAATTCTTATTGATCTGACAATCAATATATAGATATTTTCCGCATAACTGAATCCAATCCTTTTTCTTCTATAGAAACACTTTTGTATGAAAACAAGACAGAATCGGATATGAATTCTCCTGTTTCCAAAAATAATTATTCGAATTTGCATTTTAATTTTATACAATATATTTTTCGATAAGCTAATTAAATAAGCTAATAATATCCTTGTTTATTTTATATAACGATGCTCCATTTACTTGGAAGTATTTTAAAGATAATACTTGCATTGTGTCTTGCATATGCTCATTTTTTAATAGGGCAAAATAGTTATTTTTCAAAATTGATAACTTTACTCATAAAGTAACTTATTAAACAAACTTCTACAATAATGTTGGCAAGAATTATCTTGGAGATATTATTTTCTCATAAATTCCAAAAAGAAAACATGTATAATTATATTCAAGGAGGTTGAGTTGAATTTATTGATATACTTAATAGACTTAGTATATATTAGAACAATAAAATACAAAATATCAATGAAAAATATACTTTGATAATCATATTATATGATCTGTCAAAGTGAAAGTTGACAGATAGACGACAAATCTATATACTCGGTTGTTTACATGAAAGTTAAACTGAATTTCCAATAATTATGTTCGAATGAATTCATTCTTTCTTATACTCAACTCAACTCAAAAAAGTCTTTTATAATTCATATATTGAAAGAAATTCCGAGAATTTGAAGTCAAATATATTTTTGATGCTTTCGGGTCTTAAGAATTGTGTTTGTGTTGAGAGGATTATAAATAATTGTATTGTATGTGACCTTAAATTGAATGTCAATACATCAGACAAATCAAAAGAAATATAAGTCCAAACACGTCGTCCGACAGAAACTCTGAGTATAATAAATACGGGAATAATAATAGAATAAAGGGATGAGACAGGCATTTGATATTTGTCTCACATATATTCACTGCACATAAGAATTCCTTTGCTGTGGATATCAGGAATACATAACAAATAAATGTCTGAATATCTGACAAATAGGTCGACATTTGGCGCAAAAAACTATTCAATGACTGACAGAATATTCGATAAATTCTTTATTATTTTGGAGTCTATTCTGATTTCAGTTATGAATCCTATCATAACAATGAAAATAAGACAAAGAATAAGCTTAAGAGAGATTAAATATTATTCCGACAAATGTTTTAAGAATAAAATCAATAGAGATTTTCCCATAAGAATAGTGTGAAAACATTTCCTCAATCTCTAAACTAAAGCATAAAACTTGTGTAAATAACTATAGAATTCAAGACAAGAATATTCTATATTCCATTCCATACACTATTTTAGCATAAATTCTATTTTTGTTCCCAAAGTTTAGATAAATTGTTTCGTTATAAACAGAATAAAAGAATATTTTTATCATTTCATATATTCTTGTATTGAAATAAATGAAAAAAATAGAGCGACTAATAGTCAGTTAAGACGGGAGTAAATATATGGTCGAACAAATGTCAGCATCAATTTATATGCAAATTTATCAACAAAAAAGAGTACAGAAGAAAATTCTCTGACAAACCTTATTCTAATTTCTATTCTGATAATTAAATTCAGAGATAGAAAAACGAAATATAGAATTGAAATGAGTTTTGCTTTGAGTTTAGATAAAAAAAAGAGAATAAAATATGAATTCGTTTCGAAATAAAAAATGTAGAAAAATGTTTGTGTATTAATAAGTTTGAAAATATTCTGCGGAATAGAAATTATATTTTCATTAAACACAAACTTTGCAGTCCTTTGAGAGATTGTATGCAAATCTATTACATTATTATTATTTCTATTTCAGGTTTGTTTTAATACTTTGTTTTAGGCCTCAAAAGAATACAACAAAAGATTAGTACAAATAAATGTAGAAATTAGTGAATAAAAACTGTTAAACATTTCAATGCATTGAATTTTTTTTGCTTATAATAGGCTGTGAATGAGTTGTTTGTGTTTTTGTTCAATGTTTTAATTTTCTTGTTTCCAATGAAAGAGCAATTTATACTAAAATATTATTTTTCATTCTAAGCATATCTACATAACTGTAGAGAATATAGATTCTGGGAATAAAATTTCTGAAATGATATGGAATATTCAATAACTGTTTATATCTGTATATAATTTGCGTAAAAGTATTTATTTTTGCTCTGAATAACATATAATTATATTCGGCTTTTATTTTTAATGAATTCATACGAAAAGGAATTTATATACAGAATATTCTGTATAATAACGAGAATATATTTTCACAAAATAAGAAAATTGATTTCGAAAATCATATTCTCTTCACTCGAGTGGTGTTTAGAACAGTTTCTCTTATTTCAAGTGAAGAAAATATATGTAAAAACATATAAAATAAAAATTTATTCTATCTATCGATTGAATATTTAAATTCTCTGATATAACGGAATAATATTTTGTTTTCTTTTCTTCTCAAATAAAAAACTAACGAATAAATAGAATTTTATTTTTCGTTTGAATTATATAGAGTTTGAGCTCTTATTCGTGTCTTTCGAATATTGTTCAGAAGAATAGCCGTTCGTTCAGTAAATATAGTCTTATTTCGATCGTGTATTCAATGAGAAAAAAATATTTACATTATTGATGAGTAATATATAAATATTGAACAATATTTTTATAATTATTTTTGACATTTATTTATGACATTGTAAGACATTTATTATATCAATATTATCTAAACTTCTTATTCAATAAATGAATATAATTTTTAGATCCAATTATTAATGATATATCACTTGAATAGATGAGGGTTTGAACGCATAGATACTGTATATTACAGATAATTATATGAATTTTGGGTTACATTATGTTCATTATATTGGATTAGCATGCTTATTTATTATTTATCGATGCAAACAAACACAAAATAATAATAATAATATATAAATTGTAAACACTATGAAAAAGGTAAGAGTGCTTACTGAAACATAATTGCAAATAGACAGGGTCAAAATATAATATGAACCATACGATGGAAGGCATAGAATGATTTGTTGAGCTTTTTAATCCTTTGGCTGCCTTTCCAATCGTATGAGTTTGCAAAGTGAGTTATAGTTACAGTGCTGTCCAATACCCCCATTACAAGTGTGCGCATCACTGGTCTGAATGTTGCAATTGTTTGCAAAATAAAATATAATGTGTTTGTGTCGTGTCATGTGAATAGAAAACAACTTGAATGCCTCTATTCTATGCCAATGCAAATATTTGCTGGGTGCGATCTATATTGACGACCAAACTAAGCTATGATAGAGGCATAGATGTAGAATACTTGCTTGTTAAAGTTTGGCTGAATCTGGGCTAAACTTTCTCATCTTATTGATAATATTCCCAAAATCTTATCTTCAAATATACTTTCAATTATTTGATAATCTTTTTGAATATTTTTTTTGCAAATATTTAATTATTTGTATTATAATATAGGTCTCAGAGATATAAACAGAAAAGTATACAAAAAAGAAGATCACATGCTATAGGATCATTAGGGTGCCCTGGATCATTTGGGAGTCAACTTATGCGAACGAAAACTAAATTATTTAATAAAACCTAAAGTACTTTAATTATATTTTCATAGATATTTTGGGAGACTTTTAATTATCGAATGACTGATAATATTATATAAACAGTAATACAGTATATACTGTGTACTCAATATTATAAACATAAATATTGCACAAATTGCACAAAATATCCTAATTCTTATTTTCTCCTACTTGGGTGGACAGGTGTACAATAAAGTAGAAAGCAATAAATTTTTTAAAAGACAATAATTTGTAATCATTGTCAGTCTCGACACAACTATTGTATAAATAGTTTTAATTCTTATAAGACTTCTATTCCTAACGAATCAAATGTTAAGAGAATATTAAAGTTTATGGAACATTTTATTCTGAATCGACAAAAAGCAAAACCTATAATGTCATCAAGAATTTGATTTGTATTTATTTATTTCGTTTTTTATATTATTTAATGATATGAAAGACGCAAAAAACTGTCGAAAAAAAGAGTACAGTATTTGTCAAATAATAATAAAAATAATAACAAATAAAAATAGAATTTCGATTCTATCGGATGAAGAATGAACTGAATATTCTGTAATATAGTTCAAAATATATTCTTCCAAAGTCTTATCGAAAACATGTATTTCATAGAAAGGATAATAAAAGGTATAATACTTTTCACATTTTAAATATAATGCTATAAACTTGTTATCCGTGCCATTAGATAGAGATTATTGGGAATAATCCCGAAAAAAGTTTTTATTTTCTTATAAAAAAATATATGTTTTTTCTCTAAAGAATTCAATTTAGAAATTGAATACCATTTTCTCAACAATTTTATTGAGCCATTAAAAAGACATTTTTCTATTTTCTTACAGAAATACGGAATTCATTTATTCGGGGAGAAATTTAATTTGAATTTTACGTCAATTCCTCAATGCATTAAAATCTAATTTCATAACAATTTTATGTTTTCTATACTTTTTTTACTTCGAAAAACATAATCCGAGAGAAGAGAAGAAAAACAAGAAATTTAGTATAAAATAACTTAAAATCCATTTCTTGTGATTCTGTGAAGAATATTCTGCAGAAAATATTAATCCTCTATAACTAGCGAACCATTTACTGCACAGGGATTGGAAGTTTAGTATTAAATTTTGAACTCATATAAAACTAAAGGTAGTATCGGTGCCAACAATATAAGTGTAGAAGAAGTGTGTGCTCGAGACAACAGACGAATCGATCAGAAGATATGCGTTCGCAACGAATGACTGATTTTACACATTTAAGAACAGAGATTTAGAAGTAGGGTCAACCAAAATACTGTCTAGGGTTGAAAATCGACAAAATATTATCTGGGTTTCGAAGCCGGAAACTATCCAAGTAAGTTTCGCGTCGCAAACTAATGTATTTTAACCTAATTTAATTAAATCTTGGTAATTTAGGCGAATTGGGTTAATTGTTGATCAGAATGGGACCAATTTCGGCAACTTTTGGACTTTGAAGCGAAATTGTTGTCATTTTATATTTTCAAAATACTCTCAGCCAGACCTTGCCCCGATTTGAGACCCAAATCTGCCATTTCAGCCTTCCCCGGATCCTTCGACATCACTGCTTAAGAAAAGTCTTTGAAAGTTAACTTTGGCTTTGCTTTAGTTTCAGATTTATTTTTTACGATTCGCTAACTTTGTTCATAAGCTTGAAAACTACTAAAAATGGATTTAAGTCTAGATTTTATATTACAGTAACAATAGTGTAGTTGTGGACAAATGTAGCTGTACTACATTGAAATAGAAATTGGTTTGAGTTCTTTTTTATAAGTAATAAATTCTGGAATTTTCAATAACTTTTTAGAAGCAGAATTCTGGGCTCAAATTAACTATTGAGCTAGTTAATTTATAAGAAAGCTTATTGATTGAAAAATCCTGAAATATATTGTTTCTTATAATTATCGGATAATTATTTTAACGGAATTTTATTGGCGTCACTCATTAGGATATAATTATAACTTTAATTAAAACAATTTATTTCAGATGTGTTTAAATCGATATTCACTGTAATTAAAGCTAAAATAGAAATAATAATAAATATTTTGAACATTAATTGTTTGTTTCAAATCTAATAAGTCTGGCATATATTTAGGCCATAATCGCAATTAATGAATGCAAATATAAAACAATATAATGGATAAGAGTTAGAACTGAAGCAATAACGAGTGGGCACCGGTATGTTCGGTATATTTTGCTTAACAGTGACGAAGTTATCTAATTGTAAGTTAGAAGTAGTCTAAATAAATATCCTTTTTGTGAAAGCGTTATTCGATAGCAAAGCCTAAACTATACAGTAGTATAGAGTACTGTACTTAACATAACAGTGAGTTCGCGGATAAAATGTAATATATTTTTGTTTTATATTTATTATAGCGATTGCATAACACAATGCACTAAATGTGATCTAAACAGAGAATTCATTTTCATTAAAAACAGTTATCAATAATTAATTTGATGCCAGTATACAAGAAAAAATGCCAGGGTTACTTCATAAAGTCTGTAGATTAGTCTGTGGTTGAGAGTCTAACCACAATATCATTGGCGGAAACAATAACAATTGTGCAGGTTTATGGAATTTATGAGATTTGAGAATGGTGCTGGCTCTTTTTGAATGCGACCAAAGAGTATTAGTTTCGCAATAAAAATAATACAATTGTAAACGAAATCGAGAAAAACAATTACATTATACACATAGAGAGCACTCTATTTGCAGTATATTTTATATTAATTGTATTGCGGCTCAGGTGAAATAAGCCTTATATAAGGCAATACACGACTGTATATACAATACATTATTTAAGTTAGAATTACTATATATACAGATATAGAGTATATAGAGATGTATTGAAACCTTTCAATTGGATTCTGTATAACAGTATTCTGTATTCTCTGTTCTCTTCTATTCTTTATTCTTGTTTTAATGCATTCATTGCCGCAATTCAATCGCAATCCTTTGAAGTTCTCTTCTCTCACTAACACACTATATCTGTCTCCTATTTTCTTGGATGTAACGGAGTATGAAAAGGCTTTCCGTGTTATCCAACTATTGTATTAACTTTTTGTTCCTTATATAACAAGTGAATGAGTTTTTGTTCGGTTTTCAATATTTCGAAATAAATTCATCTAAATATCAAAGTTCTCTTTGGTTGCCATAAATTAGAGACAAAAAATATAAAAGCATTACCTTGCTCCAAAGTAAAGGTACAATACTTTTAAAAATTTTGGTTTTATTTTTTTTGTGACAAAAATATTTTATAATAGAAATAGTCTTTAAGTTATATAAGGCCTTGGATTCAATGTAAGCATGCAGTACATTGAATATACAGTATTTCAATATCATATACCGGTATAAAAGATTTATTTTTTATATATTTTAAGCCAAAGACTAAAATCTACAGAAAATTGTCTGAATTTCAATATTTAAAATATAAGAAAATCTTTGGAAAAATCATTTTTTAATTTTTAGACTTTTTTGAACGTTTCATTGAATAATTTTCTAACTTATTATATTTCATGTGATATATGATAAGTAACTGAAAGGTAATATTTGAAAATCAATTTTTAATTAGCTCTAGATATGAGTGGAGTACATGAAAAATCAATTTTATAAAGCAAAAAAGATTCAAGATCAAATTCTGTGGAATTAATAATTAATCCATAAATATATTCGGATAATATTTACTTTAGATCTCAGCAGTGCTTTCAAGACTCTTGAGAACACTTCTCATATGATTTTATTCATAAGTTATGAATCATAACATTATATTTTCAATATTTAAAGCAAATATTTTCTCTGAGTTTTGTATAAATTCTTTTCCAAATATTCGTTTCATTTGAATCTTTACTTTACCTTCAAATAGAAAACGCTATGAAATCTAAGAACTGAATCCAACATTTGATTTGTGAGTTTAGTATTATTTATGTTTGAGTTGAGTTCGGTTTAGATTTAATTCATAAGAGACCACATTTTCAAAATAAACAGAGATAGTCAAGCTGTCAGACTTTAAAATCACCAGAGTGGTTTAGCAAGAAGACTTTAAAGTCACCAGAGTGGTTTATCAAGAAGCCATTCTTAATATTAAAAATCTGAGTTTTAAATAAATCATTCGTGAGTTTGATATATTTTCAGTTCCTTTTTGAAACATATGAAGAATAAGTTTGAAACCAAGTCATAGAAATCTAGTGTTTTCTTGCCAAGTGTACCCTGGTCACTATTGAAGAATGGAAATGATTGAAAATAGACAAATATATGATAGCATTGAATCGAAAGAATAATTCCAAACGAATCAAATCTGAAATCTATTATATTTGCTGACAAACAGGCAAACAATTGAAGTCTAGAAAACATTTTCCATACCATTAAATGAGACAATAAAGTACTGAAGCGATCGAAAGAAGAATATCCTAATCTAATGAATATCTTAGCCATCATTATATTGAATTGAATTAATGCAAAAATACTGTACTTTCAGTTAAATCTTAATTCAAATATAAAAAATAGAATACAATTCAATAGAAATAACGATTTCTTTGCATTATTTTATTATTTCATAAATAAATATTTCAAAATCCGTTTGAAAAAAGATTTAGAATTTTGTTTTCAAATTCAGAATCCAATTACTGACAAAACGACAGAGAGTTGGGAGAGAGAGAGAGAGAGAGAGAGAGAGAGAGAGAGAGAGAGAGAGAGAGAGAGAGAGAGAGAGAGAG
>JAQIWA010001827.1:0-16011 GCA_034693305.1 Eueremaeus valkanovi
TTATTCCAACTATTTATTCACTTATTCTCTCTCTCTCTCTCTCTCTCTCTCTCTCTCTCTCTCTCTCTCTCGCTCTCTGCTCTCTCTGCTCTCTCTGCTTTGATAATTAAATATGCATACAGTCTATGAAACTAACGAATTAATCCAATTCAGTTGTGAATCTCTGTTCTCATACAATATTAATATCAAATTATTTTTTTCTTTTGTTCGGTTAGTCTTTAAAATTTAAGACTAATTTTAATTTGCATTCACTTTAGTTATATATTCAGTCGAATGTTTCCCACGATTTTTTCAATACATATTTGTCTGAATGGGATTGAATTGAAGTTCATTTCTATCCTTATTATAAGCGTCTATACAAGTGATTGCCATTTAGTCTGACTGACTGACTGGCGAGCATTTACTTGCAAATCAGTGTTTTGTTAGACTTAATTTGAATATTGTGTTAATATTTTTTAATACCTCTCCTCCTCCTCCACTCTCAGCCATACCTACCTCCTATGCCATGTACTCCTGTTTATTTCATTACAGCGCGCGTGCATTGGATTTGTTTCCGAATTATATTTAGCGCTAAAAAGAGAGAAAAAGAGCTGATATTCTGAGAGCCGATTGAAGCGAGTGTTTAGTTCTGTGTTTAGAGATTCAGTACAATAGATGAACAATATTTGTGGGCTTCAGAACTGGTATTGTTTTTGAAAAGCCGTTGAGCCAAAGCAAGTGCTGGTTTACTATTTCACCAGTACTAAACAGATAAGCAGATTTGGTTGGACTTACTTCTACACCAGCAGCTCAGGCACTGCAACAACAATGCAGTGATGGCAATGGTGTGGGGTTGGCCGCCTGTCTCTGCCACTGCTCTGCTCCTACAATGCTCCTAGTGCTGGTGCTAGTGCTCAATTTATTTCTTCACAAAATGCTTTGCCTTTCCTATTCTTTACAAGTTTTCATTCAATACCGTTCTTGCAGTTTGTATTCACAATTCACACCGTTTTTCAGTACTGAATAGGGTTTTCCTATTATACTATTGAGACAACAAAATGCGATATTACTTCACACAAACACATCCAATACAATATCAAACGCCAAATAATGCTTTAGTCCGCAGTCAGACTCACATAAGCCCTACCCAACAGTTTTTTCTATTATTCTGCAAAACAGGTCTATTTTAGAAGAACCAAAAAATCAATTCAAAAGATTTTCTCAAACATACTGTATATATATTTTTGGTTTTAGTTTATTTTTATATTAAAAAAATTTTCTCAGCGTTTGTGTTAATAAGAAATATTGAAATAATTGAATCGATTGTTAACTCAATCACTGGAATACAAGTCTGTAATACAAGTTGACAACAAGAGAACATACAGTAAATAAAGTATTAGTTCTAACCCTATCCCTATCGGAATGCCTGTCCAATTGGATATGTTTCTAATTTTGGTGCTCTTGTAATTCGAGTATCCCTTTAGTGATAACCGCTTTGAGTCTCTCCTTTACATTTGTGCCGATAAGGAAATATTTGCCTTATGTCCAAATGGAAACACTTCCGGCCATTGTGTGTGTACTTCTGGATACATGTGGATCGCATATACAGTACATATCACTTCTATTTTCGGCGATTTGATGCTCTTTGTCGACAATGTATTCAATATATGATATCAATTGTGAATTGCATTTATGTCTGGCTTTTATTACTAACAGACCTAATGCACAGTCTATGAGTCCGACCAGAAATTCGTATAAATAATACAAATAAAATAATATAATATAAAGGCTTTCGGTTTACTTTTGATAATATGACTGCTCTTATTGTTGACTTACATAACATGTAATGCTTCCGATTGTCTACAATACCATTAGTTTCCTTGTGCTTCAAAAACTTTTATATAATACACACTCAAGTAATTCATCTTTATTTCTCTTCTCTTCTATTTCTGCATTCAATAACAGTTTTTTCGCAAAAATTGGATCTCAGCTCAAATATACTCTGCTTTGCTTTGACTGCCTTCAGAATCGATAGCTTTTATTTACTCTTTAAGACAACTTTCATAGCATTTAATTGAAAAGTTCGAACTTATTTGGAGTTCATTTTTTGTAAACAAGCAAATTGTTTGATTATTTGAGACATTTATGTCTTATCTCTTTCTTATTAGTCTGTTTGAGAGATAGTAAATATGCGTTAAGTGATGTCAGATACCTCTCAAATACAGTATTTCATTCTTTATATTAATTTTTTGCTAAATTCATGCGAATGTTTGAATCATTAAATTATAAATAATATTCCCATATATTTAAACTTTTTATTATTATTATTACTACTATTATTGCAGTTTTTGATTTAAACACAATGTCTAACAAACTATTGGCACAAATGCCAGTACAACAGCCATAGCCTTCTTCTTAATATTTAGTTTTATTGTAATGCTTTCTACTGTAGTAATACTGTAATACTGTAGTACTGGTGCTGTAGTTTTATCGACCTCTTTAAATGTAATAACTATGATGTGATGCAAACGTTAGGGAAGACAGCCATAAGAGAGCGAAGGGAAGCCAAAACTAGAGACCGCTTTCACTCTCCTCTCCCTCTCTCTCACTCTTATAGCTTATTGCTCTGAACTCCACCCAAAAATGCTTTTGAGTCAGTCTCTGATCTCAAAGCTGATGAAATTCAGCTTTAATTTTGTCTATTATTAATTCTGGTCTTATTTTTGCACTGACTTTCCTAAAGGTGCGGCCATTAATACACTAATATATTCCGTATGTTTGGAGGCTTTTTAAGATTGAGAAGAAATTTAAAAAATAAGACAAAATTCAATTTGTATTCTCTTTTTGTTTTCTGCAGTTCTTTGGAGTAGAATATAATGATTGCACTGAAAAACTGTTTGGAAGTCATGTTCAATAGAGTGTTCCAATGAATAGCATTATAGCCTTGATTATATTGGAAATTGATAAAAATAGAAGCGCATGCCTTCCAACACATCTCAGCCATTGGATCCATTCAGCCAACAGTCTTCTTATAGACATCTCTCTTCTGTGTCTCCCTTTGCCTCAAAAGGGGTTGAAATTTAATCACGAAATTTGTGCATAGGGCACATTAACTTAGCACGTACGCTTCAAATGTACCCTCACCCAAGACTCTTATATAATGTATGCTTATCTGCTGTACCCACCCGTCCCCCAATCGACGTATATACTTATTGATTTACCCCTAATAGCCATCATATGCACTGCAAGAGGCAATCGTTTGTGTGTGTGCTGTAAACTTCTACCCCTGTCTCCCATTCCCTGCCTCTCCATCATTATTACGTTCGCTTCATTTTCTAGTGTGAGTGCAGAGCGAGTGAAAAAACCTCTCAATTCTATCCCCTCTTAATTGGTTGCGCTTAAGCTCATGTAATTTGATTCGTAAAAAAGAAAAATTGAGGGAATGGTAGGGAAGGAATAGTTGAAATTTGCATAGCATTAATGTGGGGGCCAGTGACCAAATGTGTGCTCTGAATATAATTTTCTTACGCCTGCAATACTCTGGATGTGATAATACACGATCTCTATGTGTCTAAACGACTAAAAGAGTGCACACAAACACATCTAATAGACGACATCGTATGGAACTGACCTTTTTCTCCAATACTACTATGACTGTTGACAAATGTAGTCTTGGTCGTTATACTTACCATAGGTTTGGGTTAGCACAGACGCAAAAGAAGATTAATTGCCTGAAGACAAATATATTGCAGGGATAGCCAAACATAGGGATAGTTCGACAGCAATGGCAGGAAATGGAGCAATACTTGTCTGTTTGCATGTGTTGGCAAAGATGTGCTCAACTTATGCATATGGTCTATGGTCTATGATGCCTAATGCTGTGCCCCTTCACTGCACCAAACATCTGAACTGAACCCCAAAGATAGCATTAGTGACAAAAACTTGAGAAATATAAACATTACTGTTATATACAGTTCAAACTTGTGTTGCATCTAATGGTGATCTTAAGATACGATCTAAACTTTAGATTCTAAAGAATACCAGTT
Source organism: Eueremaeus valkanovi (assembly GCA_034693305.1). Lineage (NCBI taxonomy): Eukaryota > Metazoa > Arthropoda > Arachnida > Sarcoptiformes > Eremaeidae > Eueremaeus > Eueremaeus valkanovi. The sequence continues at coordinate 4,026 of JAQIWA010001827.1, forward strand.
TTGTGTGCATTAACTAAAGCACATCATTATATTGTTTGCATAATTTGTAGCATTTATTTGTCATAAATTATTTTATTTTATTTATTTTTCACTTCTCTATCATATCTTCGGATGAATTGAGGCTCTCATTGAGTTTTACGAATCATTGAATGCAAAGACTAACTGATCAAACAATCGAACAGTTATTATGCTCTCTATTCATCTCATTTTGTTTTTGTTCACTACTATTACAATAGAGTAGTATTTCTTCTTTAATAATAAATTACATCTGTATTAACGTTAGTTGTATTTGCACTGAACTGGTTCTCTTGTTTTTATTAGCTCTGGTAGTGAGTGGTCAGTTCAGCTCTGTGTCCAGATATACAAATTCATTGAGCCATCCCTGTCCTCTGCACTGCTCACTACTATACTGTGCATACTATGCCTCTCTATGCGTAAGACTATATCTCCAATTGAAGACATGATTCATGATTTAGGGCTAAATACGAACCAAGTCTTATATGAGCCGTGAAAAAGAAGTACTAAACACTGCCTGGAGTACTGTTCCCGAACCCCACTACTGCAGCACCCAATCTATTTGAGCCGAACATAAACTTTATTAACTTTAGTCACAGAATCACTGGATTCGAGAGCAATATTATGTCCTTAAAAGAAACAAATATACGACAGTATAGTCAGACAGCAATAGAGTCACTCCGAAGAGGATATGCTATAAATTAATTAATACTTCCTCTGAGTTTCAAACATCAGAACAGAGCCAAACACAACCAATCGGTTCAATGTGTTCTCTGATCTGACAATTAATACATAGAGTAAGAGAAGAATAGAGGAGTAACTCATTCGCAAGACATGTCTTTTCCATTACATACCGAATCGTAAACTAAACCTAATGTTCAAAATCACTACACTTTGAACGACTCAAATATATTTTGCATACATTTTGACGAGTCGTTCGACACAACAGACTCACTATTCTTAATGGTATTATCAAATCATTTCTAATTAAACACAATTTACTCTATTTTCACGTTTTCTTGATTTGCCTTTAATTTGAAAAATTGCTCAAAATTATAGACTAACCAAACATTAGGAGTCAGTTAACTTTTGCAAATAACTGTTTGAGATTAAGGCTGAAATATATTCAAATTAATTAAAAAACAAGAAATAAGTTATATTTTCTATATGAGAGGTCTGTATCAATCAAATCAAATCAAATATTCGTATATTCAGATAAAAAGAGTTAATTATTTTAAATAAACTTATTTTCTATTTTGATTGCCTTCTAAACCAATAAACTATAAAATTAATTGATTTAAATAACTAATTACTCGGCTATAAGTTATACATTTACTTATAGTTAGTATTTATTTAAAAATGCATTTAATTTATGATTTTTGCCTCGAAGTGTGTGTGCGTTCAGAGGCCGTCAGACGTAATTAAATTACAGTAAAAATTGTTAGTTTTCATAAAAATACTTTTAGTCCGCATTTACATTATATTTAACTCAAATCCCTATTATTTCTCTCTTAAACTCTTCGCTTTAAGAACACTATAATTAATTCAAAGATTTATTTAGATTTTTCTCGAGTGCCTAATATTTATATTAGTCGTCAACTGAACAGGAGCTCAGGTGTAGGGGTTAAGTTTCCGAATGGATTATTATTGTTATTAGTATTGAGTCGTGATTCTGATTTGGTTCAAACTTTTCACTTCTCATTCAATTTAATACCCGTTTGAGGAAAATCATCTCTGATTATAATGAATGCATTTTTTTCTAATCCTTTTTAAATATATTAAAATCTATTGCCGTTTGAATGTAAAGACTAAAGACATGATAATTAATACACGTTTTCATTGCACACATAAATTAAACTAATTAATAGCAATAGCACTATAAAAACGATCAGTGATTTTAATTGAAAAATAGATATAAACTTATATTTACTTTATTGGCTAACGAAGTGATGCTATCGCTATCAGACCATAGAAATTAAAGGCAGAGAATAATAATCGTATAGTTTTGCGATAAAACTCTTTTTTTCCCTTAAATATAAACGTTTTTAGAATTAAAAGATAAAACAAATTTCGTATTAGACGTGGAAAATAAACGTATTTATCATCCTGATAAATTGAAAGAGAAACGACTTTAATCTTAAGGTGGAGCTTTTTTAGTAGAAAAATTCATGTTTTCTTATTGCGTTAAAAATTTTTTAACTTTTAATTATTTTTTATTTTTTTCTCTCCTTTTTTCCTAAGCATTAAATTTTTATTTTATAATTTATTCTATTTAATGGCAAACTAAGAAAATACAAGATTTTTGTCTTATCTTTTCTTTATTAAAATGGCTTTTAATTCAGTTGAAATTAACGTTGGTAAGCTACAGTATTTAAAGTTAATAACTTATAATAATGTATAAGTTATAAATAAATTAATAAACTTTAATTTTTTTAGTAAATTTGTAGTCAATAAGATTCTGGTTATTAAAATTTCAATTTTATTCTCGTTCATAAATGATTTATCTTTTCAATAACATTCTTCAATTTATTCGTTCGTTTTTCATATAACTTACATCTCCCCAAAAGTGACCTGCTTCGATTGTTCACTCATTTATACTGATATTTTTTAAAATCATGTTTAAAAGTAAGCCAAACCAAATATATTGAAATGAATATATAATTTATAAAATAGTTTCATAAAAATTATAATAAGTCTTAATTTATTTGAGAATTGTTTTCAACGCTAATTATGAAGAATTCCAATAAATAGAAATGAATGGCACAGACATGCAATGAATCTCTCTTTTTCTCACTCTATACCAGAGCACCCAAATAGTTGATTGAAATTATAATAAACTATAAAAATCAGGTGAAATATAATAAAAGTTTGGATTCATTTAAATTTTATCAAACATTTATCGAAATTATAACGACTTTCAGATAACGATTCGTAAAATCATTCAAACGATATATTTCTTATTTTATTCATTTCTTAACACGTTTTTGATAACTAATAAAAAATCAATAAAACTTTTTTGAAACAAAATTAATCTTTTAATATTAGAGTCAAGAAAAAAATATATCTTGTTTAGTATTTTTGTGGTTGATTTGAAAAATAATCGAATTTATATTCTAATGTTTTCATCTTTTTTCCAAACATTTTCTAATTGATTAATAGAGTATTTAATTTAAGAAAAATAAATTCAAACATTTTTCACCAGAAATAGTATTATTAAGAATATGCTATCAAAATGAAAGTGTAGTGGAAATGATAGAAATGATATATAACCTATCATAAGGTGTTGACAATATTTAAATCAATTCATAATTTATTGATTTCGATAACGAATAGGAATATATATAAGAAGTTAGAAATTGAAATATTTTAGTTGAAGTCGTGTTTCTATTCATATCTGTTATTTCAATGATATAATGACGTCCTAAACATGTATAGCCTTAAAGCTAAATGTATTCCCTATTAATGAGTTAATTTACCCGAACCAAAATAAAATTCAATTATACATTCGATGCTCGATATAATCAATTTGTCTGATGATATTCTGGTCTATTTTTGGCTATAAAAGTGAGAACCTATTGATTGGTTTTTAGGCAATAATAATATTTTTGTGAAATTAATTATAACGTATTTATATATAGTCTGAACAATATGTACAGTCAGTAATATTCGAAGAGTTGCAAGGTTGAATCAAGCGCTCAAACTACTTGTTCTAATTTATGTATATTTTCAGCGCTTAATTCAACCTTGCAACTCTTTTAATATTACTGACTGTATTTTATATTAGTATAACTACATTATAAGGTATATCCAGAATCTATTTTAGAAACCCATTATTTGTGCTATAAATATATAGAAAATGAATTATTTTTTGTTTCAAATTCAAAACTTTATTTTTAACTATTCTGCTATAAAGTAGAGTTTTTATGACTCCATTATATAATTCATTCAACTCTTCTCCTAAAAAATGAAAAACCAGTCAATTCTTGTAAAATAAAGTAAAAACCTATTTATTAGTTCCAAAGCAATAAATATAAACCATTTAACAGTTGTATTAACTAATCTGTGACGAACCTAGATGCTTCTCTATCTTATAATGTTTGTATTAATACTTATTTACTGATAAGAAACTAAATTTTTTCTTATTAACCAACAGTTCAATAGTTTTTATTTTCGTTCATCCAATTAATCTTATTTCCGAAGTTTTATTGTAAAAACATTAAAATATGAGAAAGTTTTTAGCTCTCTCTCTCTCTCTCTCTCTCTCTCTCTCTCTCTCTCTCCCCTCTATTTTTAATAAATAAGTATGGTAGTCTTTATTTGTATTTTTCTTAATTAAAAATCTTCATTTACAGTATATATTTTATAGTAATATTAATTAAAAAAGCTATAAATAACGCTCAGAACAAAAATATCAGTCAAAAGAAAGACAAAGAAAATAAAAAATAATAATAATTTAAAAAATAATGATTTGCATAAAAGTAATATTCAAACTGCAAAACACGTTAATTAGGTTTTACTGCGATTTCTATAAATATTAATAGATATTCTCACTGTCAGGATATTGCAGTCAAGAGAAAAGAAGCGAAGTTTTAATTTTGATGATAATTACATTTTATGGAAATGTATTATTTGAATGTCTCGAGTCTTGAGCTTAGCTGCAAAAAAGCACAACTCGTCAGAGCCAGCAATCAAGTTATGGCAGATGCAGATGCAGTGCATATATAAATAAGTAAAAAAATTATTATATTATTAGTTTCCATGAATACAGATATACAGAATATATTGTATTATATTATATATGCCGTAGAATGCAGTTGTATTTTGAAAAATATATTCATATATTCTTATTACTAATTTTTGGCTACAATAATAAGTGGTTGTCATATTCATGTCAAATATTGCAGTTGTGCTCAATTTTGATGTTTCATTCGTGATATTCTATAACTAACTCAATGCAGGGATGCCTTCATATGCGCTCACATTTTTTTTTATGTTTGGCTCAACGAATCAAATCTGCTTTTATGCTAATTCGGGTAATTTTTATAGAGGAAGAGGAAATTTGTGTTCCTTTCTGTCAATAATTAAATGAGTCAATGATAGACAAGACTTAATATTAAGCAAATATTCTATATTTCAATAAACATATTAAACATTTGAATAGATATAGCAATGAATTTGGAATCCATTGAATTGACTAAACCTTAAAAGCCATTCAAAATACACTTCCATTGTCTGAGAAAACTATCTTCTCATCCATGACATCGGATGAAATGAAAGTATTCTCAGGAGAATTGAGTCCAACTTTTCGAAGAATTCTTTCTAATTATTTATATCGAAAATTGCGGCCAATTCTTGAGCGCTTTGCTCTGTATTTGGCCAACAATTATATAAAAATATTAGAAATATTTTTGTTTTGGAATTGACAAGAATTGGCAATAATTGTCAATAATTTATGTAATTTAATATAAAATTCAGTTAAAATACATTAATTTGAGTTAAGGTTGTTTTGTGAGCAACTGTACTCATATTGGAATACAGTCTTGTAGTACAGTATTGGATATACTGTAAATTCAAGTCTAGAGTATAGGCAGGAAACAGACCAAAGGGATCAGTGGAGCGAACGTCGAATGCCGGTTCGCTCAGTTCTAATCCAGGGGCAATTTGTCACTGTCAAAGCCTCGCTCTATGTGCTCGTTCTCGCACTATTCTCTACCACAGCAGTACTCCAGCTCAGCGCTCAGGCATTTTTCTATGACTCCAGTGCAGAGATGAAAGTGGTAGAGGGCTTACATTGAGTTGTGTTGCCTTCAGTTCTCCTCTCTCTGTGCTCTAACTTCTCTCCAATATTTGCAACCATTTATACTTACAGTATATGTCGTAATACTTTAGTCTAATATTCTCTGTGCGCAGGGGTTGTCAATAATAAGCCTTAGGATTTAGGAATTGCAGGAATTGCGTGCACACAGTCAGCACACATACATGTTTGTGCTGTTTGTTCGACCAAAACAGTCGTCTATAGCTATAGCCTGTAGTCTAAGGCTATACCAAACTTATTGCAAAATATGAGACCGAAAAGTGGTTCAGAGATTACTGTTCAGACCAACCAATAAGTTCCAGTGCCAGAGAAGACAACACCGATAGTTGTTTAATCCGAATACAATATTCTGCATCTATTCATGTATTACTGTATTAGTGTTAGGAATAAAATCCTAAATAATCTGAATCTCATTCTAATTCCTCTGCATTTTCTACTCATTAATGAGAATATCTGACTCTCATTGTTGTCGCACACAAACAGATATACTGATAGCTATGCTATACATACATACTATACATCTTTGTGTATCTATGAGACCAAACATTTATTATATAAGAGAGTAATAGGAGTGCAGAGCAAAGCACTCGAATAAATGAAGAATTGGAGAGAGAGAGAGAGAGAGAGAGAGAGAGAGCACTGTAGTGTTCAATATTATGAGACGGAGAGTTTGAACGCATAAAAGCAAAAGCTGTGAAAATGTGTGTATATATGCTGTTGGTTGCTATGGAATCGCAGCAATATGAGCATGATTGATGTGGATTCATTTCAACTTCATCCATGCAATGCCAAAAAGATGCACCAGTAATGGCATTGCCAGTACAGTAGAGGCAAGAGAGTATTGGAGGCAGAGAGGCATATATACACTGGCACTGGTCTTATCGCTAGACTTGACTTCAACACACATATAAAGTCTTGAATTTTCTAAAACTGAATACCAATGGCTGAACAAAACATACTTTAATGTTCACTTGTATAATACGAGTGCATCAACTCTTCCCCATACAAACATGAGGATGGTTAGTTCGGTGCACAACCAGACAATACAGAACAGGCAGCGCTCCCTTTTCGGAGAGCAGTGAAAATTATCAGTTATTGAACATATTTTCCTATTTCACCGATTATTCAACGCATAAAACCAATTCATTTGTGATTTTTCTTATACTCTGTAATACAGTATTGTTGTGTCGATTGAAGAATAAGTATTAATAAATAACAATTACTATTGTGTTTACAATCGGTCACTAACACTAAAATTATTATATTCTTACAAATCTTATATACTCTATAAGTACCCAGAATTAAATTATTGATTGTTGTTTTCAACAGAGATCATAATTTACTCAGGTCCTTTCTGTTCACAAACTATTCAGTGTATAATGTTTACTGTCGTGGATTTTGCTTTCATTCAGTCAACATTTTAGGGGACAATTATTCAAATATCAGGAATAACTGATAAATAATCAGTCGATAGTTAATCATAATATTTAAGTTCATTAAAAATCCATTTTCTTTCTTGAATTGAATTACATCTGTAGTTGTCTTCTATTGATATTCAGTGCAATTCATAGCAATAAGACTTTGTATTCATTGCTTTTACTTAAATGAATCACTAATTCATAGTTTAAGAGAACAAAACATTTTTAGCTGTTTTAAGGCTGTCTGGCATTGACTTCAGATAAATTATATTTGTGATACATGTGTGCAATACGAGTTGAAAAGAAGATACAAGGTAATTGGTTTAAAGAATCAAAGATTACTTTTGAGCCAAAGCGTCAGAAATGAAAGATAAAATAATTTAAATAATTATTATAATGAAAGTAGAGATACATTATATGGAGAGCTAGTAATCAATTAGAATATATTCAGAACGAGTTGTATAAACACAATAAAAATAATGAATTACTAAACAAATATTATTTTTATTTAAACTGTTTGTTGGCTGACTCGCCAGTGAATGACTGACTGACAGTACATACGGAACAGAGAGAATGTTGGCTTCAAAGCCGCAAAGATAATCATTAACAGTGGATATAATGATAGAGTATATAATGTTTTTCTCACTCATAATAGTCCATACAATTACATCAGAAGAGACTTAGATTACGAGTGGAAGTGAATCCCTTGTGTACTATCACACCAGTAGTGTATGAAAGAGTGCATACAATACTACACTAATAGTACAGTTAGATTCAGCCAAACTATCATTCTGTGAGACCGATATCTAAAACCCTAATACTCTGTAATAACTGTATTGAACTCAGAGAAGGCTTTCGGAGTCCGACAATACAGCAAAACGAATATTCCTATGAAAAGTGAATTCTCTGCTCCACTGTCCTCTCTCACAATCCCTTTCCCTCTCCTACTCTCACTTCTGTGACTGCAATTGAGCAATGAGTAAATGCATGTATGGATGCAGTGATGTGTAGGTATATGTGCGTATGTATTGTACACTATGTACAGAATGTGTGCTGAAAGCCAACAATACTCGCATTTGTGACAATAAAGTTCAATAGAGTTTTGCTGAAAAAGTGCCACCAATTCGACAATTGTATGGATTGAGAGAAAGAGAGAGCTTTTGCTTCTCTCTCTAATTCAGTCCAATATATTCTGATGCATGTCTGCAGGATTGACGTGCGCGCCAGCATCTAAAGGCACACATAAGCTGATTTTCTCTTTGTATGTATACCTGACAGTGCATTTATAGCCTAAATGTGCATTTTTTGGAAGCAATTGTCCGTAAATAATCCAATCAAACCAATGAAATTCGCCGCTAAAACGCACACAACAAACAAATTTAGGCATTTATTGCAAAACGCATTAAAGCCCTCTTCTCTCTACCTTTCAGTACTGCATATCAGACACAAAAATGTTTAAATCGACAATACATTAGCTGATCATCTGATGAATGCAATGCTCTATTGCTCCCATTCCCCTCTCTGTCTATAGAATCACTCACTCATAATGAGTATATTTTTTATGATCCGAATATTTTTTTTCATGTCTATCCATTTTTATTTGAATTATTAAAACCTTATATTAAATATTGAAAATTCTGTTTCATTCACTCTTAGGATCTTTTTTAGGTGACGCCAGCATTGGGTCTGGCGATGGAACCGGTGAAGACGATGACGACGACAGGAGTAAAAAGCGTCAGAAGAAAAGAGGAATATTCCCTAAAGTAGCGACCAATATAATGAGGGCCTGGCTTTTCCAGCATTTGACAGTGAGCTCATTGAACAACACATACCATATATTTATTTATATATTTTTTATATTCCATATATAATTCAATATTTTTTTCACTCTTACAAATCGATAGACATTTTTTAGCTAAAAATATATTCAGAATTCAATGTAAATATATTTTGCATTTGGATTGCATTAGATTCTAGTCATACAGTCTTTTATTATATAAATATCAAACAAACTTTGATTAAATTTTGTGTTATATGATAAGAGTTGACATCTAAAAAGGGGAAGTGTTAGGACAGACAGCAAAGAGCACATGAATCGGGATATGATGGGCAACAAAGAGTGTGCTTATCATAACTCTTTGCGAGAGTGACACTCGTATATGGCATAACCAAATCAACTATAAAGGCTTCAAAGCCATCAAAATCGGATATTTTTCTAATATCCTCTGCATTTCATTTTCAATACTATTATTCTTATTATTAGATTAATATTATTGTATTTTCAGATTCTCTTCACTCAACTATCAGTTTGTTATGATTCAGAAGAGATGTTTAGAACAGAATAACAAAACTTTTCAATATATTGTAGAAATAGAAATAGTTTTACAGTATTTTCATAATTGACTCATTACTGACTAAGACTGACTACTCTATTGCCTCAACAGCATCCCTATCCGTCTGAAGATCAGAAGAAGCAACTGGCACAGGACACAGGGCTGACAATACTTCAAGTTAATAACTGGTGAGTCTTTCAAGCCTTGTGTCTCCAAATTGATTTCAATTCCGTTGTAGTCTGACTGTCATCAGTCAAGTCGTGTTCTCAATATATTCCAGGCCAACCCTTCGCTTCCAATTTCCTACTCATGAGCTCTGTTTCATTAAATCAGTGCGCAATCAAACGGCTAAACAAATAGTTGTGCAAACAGTATGTGCTCTGCAATACACCACTCAATGAGTTGGTGTTCACTATATTGAGTATTGCAAAGAAGAGTAGGCAATAAAATATGGGGACAGACATGAGTGCTATCAGACAGGATTGTTGATGACATTCATTTCTGGCCAACAGAATCATAGCCTTCGATAATGACCGACAGAATAGACTTTGGTTTACGTAAACTGCAATTTTGTGTTCGCTTTTGTTGTTTCAGTTCAATCCGGATCGCATGCAATGACGCCATTAAACCCCTCTTATTCTTACGGTGATTAAAGGTCTGCCTTTCACTCGTACACCAGACCACTGCTTCCACAGTCACTTTCAACTAATGAAAGCTCACCGATGCTCCTGAGCCAAAACGAAATATATTACGGGTTAGTTTAGCCAATATGTGATTAGTCCCCAGATATATAATAATGTTTTGTTTTATACATTGAATTTCAATGTCATCTCTGCTCTAAAAATTCATTCCATAGTTGAGTGTAAACTAAAAGTTTGTCTCAGTTTTTGTTTTCCTAAACATATGCTAACGGTTTTCAGTTCTGCCAAAATTCATTGACTGTAAAACATAACGACATCAGAAATATTCATTCGAGAAATCCTAGTCTTTATATGAAAAATAAATGACTTTTACACCTCTTTATGTCACTAATGAAGACTTTCTTTAATTTATTCAAACTTGCGATCAAAGGCTTTATCTTTATTTGAATATTCAATTTTTCAATACTACTCAACGAATTATTTTAGTATCAAATAACAAAATCATTAAAATATCGTGTCTTTTGCATGGCTTAAATTTACTGCTTCTTAACATAACACTTAACCACTTTTAATTGATCATGCTCATATCTGTTTACGGTATAAGATTTCAGATGTTTGAAGGATTTCATGCATTAAAATCAGATTTTGTGTCCATTCGTATACTTTAGTAATTATGAAAATTTAATTAAATGAAAAATAAAATACTTTTATAAATATTCCAATTTTTTTCTCATAATTATAAATAAATAGATTAAAGAAATATAATTAGTTTTAAGACATGTGAGTCGGATCAGTTAGAATTGAACTGTTTTATCCGAATCAATATTATAGTAAAGCTTTTATTTGATTGATTGACAATCGGGTCTAACCTTATTTAGCCGGTTCTCAACTCAAATACATTCACAATTCATGAGTTAATGGCTTTGTTTTTGTTAGCTTTTGCTACTAAACCAATTCAAACTGCTATTACTTGATATACACTCTAATCATATCGATATACATGTCATGCATTAGAATTAGATTTAGAGCCAAAAAAATTTTATTCAGCAAAAATCCTTTTGAAAATGCGTTAACCAATTGAATAATCCATTCCCTATTATAATGAGATTTTTATCATTTATTAAGTTGTGCTCTCTTTTCGATTCCCTGATCCGAATATTCAATGCTTTTTAGGTAATTTAAATTTTGGATTTTCAATACACTACGGCCTAAATGAGAATAATAGTCAAAAAAATCTATTATATCTTTTTGATGAACAAATATATACTGTAATAAAAATATAAATTTTTGCTCTCTTTTGAATTATTCATTGAGTTTAGGATTAGTTATTAGCTATGCATAAGTTAGCAAAGATTTATAATACTCTATGAAATGAATTAAATATAATTTAATTTTAAATTATAAAAAATTAAGAATATCTTAAGTTAAGATTCTTAACCATAATGTCTGTGCCAGGGTCGATTGAAATGGCCTGCAACAGAATCGCTGCTTCAATTTGTTTCGATAGATCTAGCCTGAATGTAACCAAAATATCCAAATGTATCAAGATACTCTGAATAACTGACTTGACTGGACTTAGAATGCCTAGAAACTTAGAGCTAGTTTTAATTAGAATATGTACCGGGTGAGGCATTTATGGCTCTAACATACTTTAGCATGGGAAGGCGCTCATAGCAATAGCATTAGGAGAGAGAGATATTCTTTGGTGCTTCACTGCCAAAACCAGTTTTCATAATTACAGTAAAAACCATTTTATTGTTACTT
>JAQIWA010001828.1:0-16002 GCA_034693305.1 Eueremaeus valkanovi
ATTTTTTCCGATATTTTGCCAAAAGTCTTGGGGGGGTATGTTTTATGCCAAAAAACATAGGTTCTGTTTTCAAAACCATAGGGGGGGGTATTTTGCCAATTTTCAAACCTAGGGGGGGTATTTTGGCTATACCCCCCCTTGGCCATCCCTATTGTAGTACTGGTGCGGAATCACTCAGTTCGCAGGTCTGGCCTGAATGGAAAAGCTGTTGAATCTGACAGACAATGGAGTTAATGAAAGTTCGAGAAGTAATCACTGGTAGACATCCAGATGTTTCATATTATCATAACTTTATACAATCTTCTCTCTCATACGTAATGTCTATTTCATATTCATTGATAATTGAGTCAACAATAATACAAACAATGCATTACTGGTACTGGCATTGAAACTGTTCTGATATGCATATTGTTTGTTATTTTGGGTGAATTCAAGCACAGTTTGCAATGAATTTGAACTCAATATTGAGTTAAGAATTATATAATTCAAGAGAAATAAAGCATTTTATTCACAAGCGATTAGATATCAGTATTGTTTACAAATGTGTTGACAAAACATAACAAAACTTTTGGATAACTTATAAAAACGTTTAACAGAGCTATAAATCCTGTGCTAATAAATTACCCATTTACTTTAAGAGCCTCCAGGAAGCCAGCTTGCACATTTACCTAGGAATACATTATCTGATATTTTTTATATGAATAGCTGAGAGGAAATACTTTTCGCACAGGGATTACACTTATTTGATTCAATTGAATCGACACTTATATGAAAACGCAGAGAGTCTTAGCTTAGAGTCTATGCCTTTTGAATGATTATGTGATTAAATGCTAACTGAGTTGAAGAAAGGATTTTGAAAATAAGGAATAAATTGAATGAAAAATTCAAGAGCAGAGCATTTTCAAGCATTTTGAAGCCAGCACATCTGTTTCTACACATAAACAATTGCATATTAATAACTATAGTATAGAGTCGTTGGATACAGCAGTGCATATAAAAAGTACATTTATTAAGTAAGGCCACCGTTATTACATGGGTGGCCAAGCTCCTCGAGCATTGATAATAAACCTCAGAAACCTATTATGAAGGGAAGGGTAAAAATTCGGAGAAATGAATAACAATTGAACATGGATCAACCTATAGAAAAATAAACAAGTGAGCTGATAAGTCCTTTCCCTTGTTTACTCCAGGTATTAAAAGAATTATACCAAAATTTTATAAGTGCTCAGTTGTGTGGCAGTAAGCGGCACAGAAAGTACATAGATGGAATAGTATCAATTTGAATTTTGCTTTTCTATTGAAAAATCCTTTCCTAAATGATAATAGAATATTCGATTTATCGATTTGTACTTGGTTCTGTTTTCTATATGAAAAAAGTATCCCTTATTCTCTAATAATAGCATAGTATCGTAAGTGCACTCGTAATCAATATATATTTTGCTTCCAAATTGACATGGATGCTAATTGAAATCGATATTATGTTTCGACGATTTCATTGTATCGATTGATAAAACTTGTGAACAATTCATAATATATTTTGTAAATACTTGCAGTTAGTATTGAATTGACTCTATTTTATTCTGATTTATATCATCACAACTATTAATATTAAAAGTAAAGTTCACTTTCGTTGGGCATATTGTAGTGATAATGACTGAACAGATATTACTCTATTCGTGTAAAGAATATGATATCTAAGCGTTTGTACTCTAATGTGAATCAAAGCATTGAATACTTACCCAAATGACTGGTCGGAAGCGCTCTTCTGTCGTAACCTTTCAATAGAATATCCAATTGATTCAGATCTCTGTCCGACTGTGATCTGACAATAGGAATGTGAATAAGATATCAAACTATTGAAAACTCAATAAAAACTGTTTTTAAACTAACTGTAACATAAAGTATGCTCTTTTCAATAATTTCTAAAGTGTGCAAGGGTTAGGGGTTCAGTGATGAAAAATGCCCTTGAATACTATGTTTACAACTCTGGTGGATAACAGGTTTTATTCAAACAATATTAAACTGCACATGCTTAATTTTAATGAAACATGTGTTTGGATGAAATCTGATTCGGATCAGTTATTTACGTTAGCAATTTGTTACAGATTATGGCTCTGGCTGTGTTGTGTTGTAAACGGGGTAATATTTCAAAGCCGACTGTTTTAGACATTTTCAAAAATATATATAAAATATTGAGTCAAACCTTAATTGAGTCATAGATTTACTATAAGTAGAAATACTATTCGGAATGTATTGTCATTTGAGATAACATTGAATGAAATGAGTCGATGAAGAGGAGAGACTAAGAATTGTCGGATTTGTTTCATTTCTGTGTTCATTTCAGAACTGTCTTATTGTTATTGTTGATACATTGAGAAAACGTGTCGGCTCACTTCATAAAAATAGTAATGACCTATAATGAGAGGTCATCAGAGATGTAGAGTCTGTACAAAGAGTACATAAACTCTATTTCTATAGAACTTATAAAAAGACAAATTGTATCACAAATTAAATAAATACTCGTTAATCAAACTTATTGTCAGATACATTCACTGAACTGTCCATTTCTATTCTGGATATAATCTTGAATAGAATAGTACAAAACATAAAGAATATTTTGCTAATTTCAACTGACCAAGTGCCATATTATAAATGACAACACAGTTAATCACAATTATGACTTATATATTAGCAGATATATCAATGGGATTCTGTACTGTAGTTCAGGGTTAAAAACTAATTGAAAAAAACAGGCACTTTGTTCCGAACATACATCTATTTACTGACGCCCCCATCGTTACCGTGGTTAATTAGCTATTTTGAGAATTAATCAAGCTTGACTCAATATGAGCAAGCTATAAAAAAGAAGAATAATGAATAGTGACACTGATCTATTAAACTGAACAGTGCACACACTGCAGAAATAAAAGCACAGGGAGTGAAATTGATTGTCCACAACGGTAATTTGGCACAGGCACAAAATAAAAAGAGCTGAATATTCATTAATTATTCAAAAATTATTTGAAATAATGATAATGAGGTTGACTCGAGTTCATACGATTAGTGCCAATTCAGTGCTCATTAATTACAGATAAAACAAAAATAAAAGTCTGTTTTCAAGAATCAAAAAAATAAAAATTCTGTTTTGAAACTCATTTCAGTCTTGATTTCAAGTAGTTTTGGCTCAAAAAGTGGTGAAAAATAAAGATTTTAATTAATTAAAAATTTTCAATCAATTTATTGATTATTTCTTAACTAATGTCAAAACTAATGGCTTGTCTGGCAGTGTAATGAGTGCTGACTTAATGATCTATTTTTTTTTATTATACAGTATTTTCAAATTACTGTTTTGTTACGTAATTGAAAATGTGCAAGCTCACAAGTCTTATGGATGTTTTTCTTCGATATTCTATCATGTTTAAATATACGATCTAGCAATTTATATAAGATTCTAATTCATCAGATTGAACAAGGTGAATCTATTTGATTGATTGTTCTAGGAAATTTAATTTTTACTGCTATTCTTGCACATCCTTTTGTATAGTAGAGTAAAAGTCATTCTTCTGATAAGAAATCCAATAAGAAATCAATTTTTGCTTTGGATTTAATCTAAAAGAAATTTATTTCATAATAATAATAGACATTCGCTTTTGAATTGATCTCTACTTCCAGTGAAATGTTTCGAAAGTTATATATATTTACAAATGAAATAAAATATATAAAAGTTTTTAATCTAATATTCCGTTAGGTTTTCAAACTTTTAATACAGAATAAACTGATATTAATCTGTTCTGTATAACTGCTACCTCTCTCTTAAAAGGGGAGTCAATAGTATTGATATTTATAGTTCATATTTATCAATATAACTGACATTTTTAATATGTTTTTATGATTTTAGGTTTCTATTAGAGAAAAATCATTTATCAAATTGTATTTTTGCCCAAATAGTCACTTAATCTGATCTGTGTAACTTTTTACATTTACGGTTAACTAGCTGTTCAATATGTTTTCTTTGGGTGTGTTACCCGGCTTGGCTTGAATTTTAAAGAAATAGATTTAGAGATGATTTCACAATACGTCAGATTTAATGATTTTTTTTCAAATATACATAAGATTTTCGGTCAAAAGCGCCTCTTTTTTTGTCTCTTAAGCTAAATGTGTGTTTCTATTTGATCTGGATACTATGTTATACGCACTCACAAATAATACTAAAGCCAACCATTTTTCATTTGTCCGGTTCAGTTGAAGAATAAGTATAAATACACTACACAGTGAGAAATTAGAGAGTTTTTTCTAATGGTTATAATTTTCATAAAACCTTGTTTCTCTTATTTGATTTCTATCCTGAATTAAAAATGACATTAACAACAAAAATGCTTCACTTTATTCAAGTCATACAAATTGCATATATTTTGGTTGAATTCAGTAATAATTATACAATGAATATAAGAATAGAGAAAACGATGATTAACTAAAACAACATGTTTTAACATAATAGTCGTATTAACATAACTTGATAACTTTATATAATAATTTGAGTCTACATTATTTCATATAAAATCTTAATTTTAGTACTGAATAAACAGATGTATAAAATGATGTGGATATTATTTTGGCAAATGACTGTATTTTAATCAGATTTAACTACTATTAGAAGCATTTAACATAGTTTACATTACTTTCAATAAATTTTAGACTTGTTTTAATTTGTCCCAGGTCACTGGAATTTCAAAAATATAAAGAATTATAAAAATTGACCAGAGTCATTTGAAGATAAGAATAAATCAATTGAATAGCTATTATTGGTTTGAATATTCAAACTATTCTTACAGAGTATTAGAGAACGAGTTTAAGCGCACAAATGATCGAACATTTTGTTATGTAATATAAAAATTTGAAGAAATTTTCAAATATTATATGCGAACTACTATTAAGTTAATAGTCTTTTCTTATTGCTATTGCCATCAAATAGTAAATTGTTGCAAATTTTTGAGTTTATTTTCATATTAATACATAATATTGTGTTGTAAAGTATAGTATTGTTTTACAGAATAAAAATCTAAAATTTTATAATATTATTACGAGTTTAGGAATAAATTACAGTCAATGCTCGTTATGCTGACCGAGCAAATAGCAAACCAACTCTAAAACGAGTTTTTAGTTCAATTTCTGTCCAATATCGGAACTGAATCTGATAAATAGTACCAGGAATATAAAAGAAAGGATATTTTCTAAATTACAGTTTTAAGCATGCTATTTTTGCAGGGATGTCCAATTTGTGGACGAGTGGGTCATTTATTTTTAAAGAAATGGTCAAATTATTATAGATTCCGTAGAGCTTTAGCTTATTTTGTCATTATCTGCATCTCTGGTGAAAATGAGAATAACATCGGTTGAAATGAAGTGATTATAAACTTCAAAGTTTTGATATTTATTTTAAAGATTAATGATTTAAATCTGAAATTTATTACAATTTGTTGATATGTTATCCCTATATATACAGACTTTATATTATACAGTAATATATGTTTTGATTTATGAAACATAATTGAGTTGGAGAGCATCGAAGATAATTCATCAAACATACAGTGAATTATTAGTAGTGAAGTATGCTTTTAGATCGTGCTTGATACTTTCAATTCTTTTAAATTATCCAAAAAAATAATAAATTGAGAAAATGTCATATATGATTTTAGATTCATAATTTGATCATGAGCATATAAGCGTTCAATAGTAAGACAGAGTAAATATAAGATTCTATTAAAATGTCGAATAAATATTTGAAAATATCTGCTTTCAGTTACAGTTATTTTCTAATCATTTACTCATTAAAAGAATAGTTGAAATAAGGATTGAATTTAACATTATATTAAATTCTGGCTATTTATCATTAACAATAAGATAGATTATGATAATGTGATTGTCAAATATTAAAAAGGATGCAGGTGAAATCGTAATATGTGCAAACTCAGAAAAATCAAGCGATAATAGTAAACCTTGATAATCTTGTAAACAAGATTTAAAAACACGAATGTAAAGGTGAATTAGGTATTCACATTGATTGAATTGGCTCCACATCAATTATGCATACATTTATAAATTAACAAGCTAACATCTGTACTATACGTTCATTTTCCACCTAACCCTTTGTTTTCTTATTAGGTTTCTAAGCAGTATAATGATAATGATCTTGGACAATCATAAAAATAAATTGTTCGGTAAAACAATAATAATAACAAAGAATTTATTCTCAAAATACAAGATATTTATATGAATATTAGTCAATGTTTTAAATAATATTTTACTTACTTTTGCGATGCATTTGAAATACTAACAGAGATTGAAAGGATTAAACTCCAGATTCTGAACAGTGATATCAAAAACATTTTTTAAATAATTTCTGTTAAAAAAATCTAAAATCCCTTTGAAATCTTTGACTTATGTAAAAAAAAGTCAGCGATTAAAGTGGTTTTAAAACTTATTCAGAGTAGTTGTTCAGCACTTAATATTCTGAACATTACTGATGAGGTGTTGGAGTACTCAGTCATTCGTCCGGATCTTACAGACAGTGAACTCCGAAGACTGAACATCCAAACGACATGCGCTCTAAAAGACTCCTTAAGTTTGTTATATATAATAACAATTTGTGTCAAACAAAATGTGAAGAAAAGGATAAAAAAGAAACCAAAAATTCAGAGCTTTTCTGTGCAAACAATTTAATTTCTATTTCCAATTATTGCTGCACTCAATCGATAACTTTTTTTTTTGAAAATTATCTCTCTTTCAATCGGATCTCTTTATATTATATCTACTCTTTCTTCCGATGTTTTGTTAATCATTTTATTTTTCATTTCAAAAGTGAAAAAATTTCACCTCTTTTTCAGTGAATGTTCGAGATAACAAAGAGATGATAAAGAATAGAGATTGTCAAGGGGATATACACAAAATGTTACCCCGATTTTTGAAATTGGCAGAATACCCCTGAGTTGTGTGACAGCAATTGATCTAGATTATGTCTAAATTTACGACTACTGCAATTTTGCAGTCATTTGGAGTCATTGGAGTCATATTGTCCGACATTTTACCCCCACCTACACCCATAATGTCTCAACCTACCTTGCACATCCTTACTAAAAAACGAGCTGTAATTCAATATTTATTGTGTATCTAAACAACAGATACAAATGGGTTTCAGAGATCAGACATCTCTATAGTTTATCTTCAATTATAAATCGTTAATCAAGTTAAAGTTTCTGCTTAATCTGGGCACTTGATTAGTGGCGCAACGTTTTCAGGAAATTAATCTTGGCAACAGACAGATAAAAATTATTCTATTTTATTGATTTTTCTTATCTAAAATGATTTAACCAGCGATGCAGAAGCCCGTCTGACCAAGGGTGACTAATGAATTGTTTTGATGAGCTTAAAAAGTTTTTTGCACTTTGTCATTTGCCTAACCACTTTGGAGCAGGGCACTTTATCCCCTTTCCTCATCCCTGATTTTAACCATATTTGTGATACTTATTCAATGAAGTATATGCTCAGGGAATACATGAACTATACATTTGTTTCATTAGATTAGAGATTAAAAGAAATTAATTTAATTTTATAATTGAATACTCTTTTCAGTTCTGGTAATGACTGCTCTTATGAATAGAAATAAATGAAATCAAAATACTTAATGAAATTAGTCATTCATCTGATTAAATAAAAGTATATTATATGCTCGCAATCAGGCCTTACATATTACTAGACAACAACTCTTTTAATTTAAAAAGATGACAGGGTGATCAAGGGAGCATCATATTAAAATAGAATCTTGGTTATATCAAAGATATCATGAAATTCTGATGAGTAAGCAATCGATAAAGTTTTGATATTAAAGAAAATTCAAAAAATATTTGTATAAATCTCTTTTCAAGTTGTATTCCAACAAAACTAGGTTATATTTTCCCTGGGGTTAGACATTTCTAAGCAAATGGTCAAAAAAATTGTCGAAACGTATAGTGAAACCAGAATTTCATTTACTTTATTGCCATTGTATTGAAGAGAATAGACATTAGTTTCGGCCGTAAAGAGACGATCAGATTCTTTAATCTAAAACTGATGTCTCGCTATTCTTATGCTATGAGTCAAAACATGAATGACCAAGATCTACAGCTGAACTTGCTTACCTTATTAAATAATCTTAAAAAGTATTAACAAATTATTAGTACATCTAATATAATATAATAAGAAAAATATAATTTGTTTTGGGATTTACTTTCAGATAAAATATTGACTTTTCGTATATTTTATACTTATTTTCTTTAAGAGAGAAAAATTGATTATTCATTGACTATTAGTTTTCTCATTGATTTTATGTTAACAAATAGTATTAAACATTATTTGTTATTTGAATTCTTTTTATACAATTCATAGAAAAATAAGTAAAAATTTAAATTTAAAATCGATATTATTTTTTTGTTATTCATAAAAAAATGTGATTGATTTTCAGCAAAGAGTAGTTTTAAAAATATTAAAAACATGAATAAGCAATGTCTTGCGAGAAAAACATTTGTAGATTTCACCTGAGCTAATATGAGATCTCATGCGGTTATCGATTTCAGAAACATTATCCGAATCTATAGTTTAAGTAAACAATAAATTGCTATAAAATTGGTTTTGGATCAAAATTGATTCGATTTCAATAATTTTGTGCAGTGTTTACGTTAGATTTAGCAAGATCAAAATAGAAACAGGATGTTTATTCTATTTGACTCATTCCTAATCACAATATATTCTTATTCAGACCAAGGTAATTGAATAGTGAATTTATTGTAGTTTTAATGCTTACTCACTATTACAGATAGACTAACACGTACCGGGAAAAAAGGGGTATTAAGAGAAAAAAAAGAGGAGGAGCTTACTGTGCTAATGCACTTCATTAAAACGCGCGCGGGGTTTAAAAACTATAACTCTTTTATCAATACGTACAACGTAGACTATTTTATGATTTTTGATCAATTATATGGTCTATATTTTTCTGAACAATAAAGTTATGATTATTTTTATGTTTTGCGATAAAGTTTTTGTGAAGACATTGACCTTCACTCCGAAACATCATTTTTTATCTCTTTTTTGATTTTTGCTTTAATAGATTAACAAAATAATTATCAAACATATGTTGAAAATGTAATTAATTATAAGTTTTTATAATTTATAACTTCATAAATAAATTATTTGTAAGAATTCACTGTCTTTACAGTCGTGTAAATTGCAAGTTATGTTCAGTCAATAGAAACCTTTAACTTGAAAGCTATTCTTGAAAGTGTACCTGGTTATAGTCAAAAGCAGCAATGATTCTTGTTTATTATTGAAATTTTAATCTAATTATTTCTGGCTAATGCATCTTGCCAATTCATTTCAAGGTCAAAAATAGAAATACAAAGTATTAAATAGAATTTCAATATACAGTATTTAAAACATACCCCGATTGCGAATAAGGATATCGAAAGTTATAAATAATTGAAATAATGGCAAAAAACCAATAAATATATGGAATAATAAAATGTAAAAATAGATCCAATACTAAGAGAGGGTAATTTTAACCACTACCTTTATTACGTGGGTAATACACATACTGTACATATAATTTTGTATTAACTAATCATTTATTATATCAGACATAAGTTGTTGACATTTAAAGACAAATATAATTAAAGTTTATTCAGATCTAAATTAAGTAAATACTTATTCTCTATATATTGTGTTTATAGCTATGCTATTGTATAACAAAAATAGTCAATACATAAAAAATATAGATTTTATTTCACAGAAAAATAACTTTTTTTCAGTCAAATATTTTCTTGAAATCTGATATGTTTTGCGATAATAGTTATCAGAATAGTCTTATCTCATCGCTATTGGAAATAAGTGACAATTCTGTTGAAATTCTATTGTTTTAACCGAGTATGAAGTTCAGGCAGATTTATATTTTAATCTTTCGATTATAAAGTGAATGAAATATTATTTCTTATTCTTATTTAACATAATATATAAAAATATTTATTTAATTTTTTTTCATCAGTAAATTATCGCTTAATTTATTAGTTATTAAAAAAAATGTTAAATAAGTAAAAGTGAAAGAAAATTAACAGAAGTTTCTATTATTTCGTAACTTAATGTGTATTTTGTTTCAAATATATTATAAGTTTGTAATTAAGAAAAAATATTATATATATATAAAAAAGTTATTAAATGATATTAATCTAAAAGCTATGAAATATCTTATTTTAAATACACTCTAACCGTCATTACGTTTAATTCAAATCTGTGTTAATCGGAAGGAAATAATTTGTATTCAAAAAGCATTTCTGTATTCATGGCTCAAAAAGATTGTTCTGATGTAAGCATTGATTAAATTTATGATTATATTATAACTTATAGGAAATCAGATAAAATTCTGTATGAATTTGCGATTTTCTGCGAAACAAGTATTCAATGAAATGAATTCTGAATCTGATATCTAAATGACTTGCACTTCAAGTATGGCTTTTGCGGTGAAAAATGATTAACAAATATAATAAATGTTTTATTAAACGTATTATAAGTTTAATTAAAAGTCTAATCAATACTTAAAGTGTATATAAATTCACATATAATGTAAAATAAGTATTAAATTTGAATAATTATTTTCATATATAGTTTTGTAATAACACAATGAAAGACCAATCTATTGATAAGGTATTGGAAAATAATATAAAGCCAACTACTGTTCAATATGAAAGGTGAGTTTTCAGATTAATTATTTCTTATCTGTTTATTGTGATTAAAATTATATCCTTTTTGAGTGTGTTTTCAATATTATATCTCATATTTTTTTGAGACATAATAAACGGTTTACAGTATTTTACTTTTGATAATCGCGTTTTTGCAATTGTAAATCGCGTCAACGCGCGAGCTGTTGAATGAAAAGCGCGTCTTTGCAGAACTAACTCGCGTTTTACTGATTGTTTGCAAATATTAATCGCGTTTTTTTTGCAAAACTAAATCGTCTTTCGGTTTAATCATTGTTTCAAACAGTTATTATTTGTTGCATACAATGCACTAAGCATTGAGTCATACAGTGAAGCAAACATCGAAACAATGATTAGACGATTTAGTTCTGCAAAGACTCGATTTTCATTTGAAAACTCGCTAATTTCAGACCTGAATAGTTGTGCAAGTTTCGTTAACCAGGAATATTTATAAATGACTTGAAATCAGACAATGACTTGAATTTTTAGCTTCACTTTTATAAGAAGGAGTAATAGTTTCGGCCACTATTCCCACACTTTCTATATGTTGTCTATAAATTTAGTGTAGGCACAATTGAATTTTTAAATTAACTTGATACCTTTTTTGTTTGCTTAATTTAATTTTGGTGGGAGATAGGTGATTATTTATCCAGTTGATACTTTGAAAATAAGTTTTTCTTTATTTAGGCTTAAGATAATATAAATATTATTTATTGACAATAAATATAATTTTGCGAAAACATTGTTTAAAAAAACTAATAAATCGAAAAATAATTTTCATGAAGTGCCCCGACATTCGAGCAAAGTATGGAAGAGTGCAGACATGTTATCGAGCTATGTATCCGGAATCAATTTGATAACGCCATTGAAATATGCGACCAATGGTCGGCCACAAGTCTGTACCACTCGCACGGAAAGTCACTTTTATTGTTTATGAAGGCTATGCTGACACTCGAAACGGTAAGCAATACTCAAAACAATACAATACAGATTAGATTAGTCTTATTCTAATTTATGCTTGATACACATGTTTACTTAACCAAATTACAGCTATTAATAAAACATAATAAATTGCCAAGGTAAGGTTAGGGAAATTAACTGCTTTTAGCTAATTCTTAAAATGACCAACGCCACAAAATTGAAATAATGTCGAATAATTGTCAGAATATTTTCAATAATAATTTTTTGAATTTAATTCCGAATAGTGGGAAGAACAATAAATAAAAATTACCAAGCTTATTCATTTATTCAGTAATTGAAAATGTGTTCAAATTCTGTCTTTATTTCCGCATTTCTGATAAATAGGACTTATTTTATAATTTCTAAATTCATACCTATTTTTTCATTTTAGTATTCAATTAAACATTATTTCTATTATAATAATAATTTGAATAAATATATAATTGATGTGAAAAACAGCCAGAGATAGGACTGGCAGTCGAGGCCTGCAATAAGACAAGCGATTTGTGTCAGAAGTATCGCAAATCACAATCGATAGCAAATAGTGTTTCGAAATACATATGGAAATCAAATTAT
This sequence comes from Eueremaeus valkanovi, assembly GCA_034693305.1. NCBI lineage: Eukaryota > Metazoa > Arthropoda > Arachnida > Sarcoptiformes > Eremaeidae > Eueremaeus > Eueremaeus valkanovi. The sequence continues at coordinate 12,315 of JAQIWA010001828.1, forward strand.
GCCGATTACACAGAAGGTATTAAAGGATGTGCTCCCTGTGCTCCCTGTTCTCCACACACTTTTATAATTTATTTATTTATGTTTATTCTGAACTGATTATGAATTTACTCTTCCTCTCACTTAATAGAGGAAATACATGCGGAGCTCATTAGCGCTGAAAATCTGCTATTTGTAGCATTGCTAACATTTTTTAGCGACCAGAACATCATGTCGTTAGTGAAGGGAGCCTTTCGTATCCGCTCCTGTCATTCGTCCTATAAGTTAGTATTAAATTCCGTTCACTTTTTTTTGCTTGAAATTCAATTTTATTAACGCTTATTATTCATTATAATTCGTATAATAAAAGTATTTATAAAATAAAACATTAAAAATAATTAAAGCAATAGAATAATGACTTTGATAACAAGCAAGGTGCAAAGTATATTCTCTTCTATGTTATTTTAGATATGTTAGCCTAGTTTAACAAATAACAAGGAAGTATTTATTAACAAGAATATTGCAGTTATATAAGCGGTGCAAACATGAGGTTTTCAAAAATGTTTATTCAGTTTTTAGAATTAATTTATAATTTAGTTTATATTTCCCTTAAGATTCAAATGTATGTTCTAATTATTACAATGATCCTCCTACATTTTATTATTACCACAGACTGGAAAACTCTTCCGCTTTCCTGTGAATATTTTGCCGTAATAAACAATGAAGATTTAACACATAAACTCAATAGTTAGCAGGTTAACTTTCAAACACAGTTCAAGTTTGCGGTTGCAAATGGAAAGTTTCAAGTTCAAAGAGTTGAAGGTTGAAAGTTAACCTGCTAAATATTGAGTTTATGTGTTAAGTTAACAATATTAACTCTCCCTTTGTTTGTAATGATGACATCGGACTCATATGCACGGGAAGGCGGAACGGGTTTTCAGGCTCTGATTAAAAACTGTAATTTTATATATGAGTACAAATTGTTTCATTTAAATCTATTGAACTAAAATTTATGGACATCCTTCAATCGCACACTCTTTAGACTTGGTTTATTTTATACCTTGTACTTTATCTGTTCGACCTTGACACTTGAAATAACTTAATAAACGATTTCAAAGTTAGTTTTTTTTAAAGAAAATTATTTTTTTTCACTTCAATACGAAGAGTATGTTTAGAAATATCGGAGAACAGAACCGAATGGAAAAGTATAGCATCGAAGAGACACTTCATGTCTGGTGTACTGTTAGGTAACGGAGCCCTGAATCTGGTGTTTTCACATCTGCCCAAACGAGTGCTCAAAATCCTGGAACTGATTGGCTTTTCCGGCGACAGAAGAGTCGGTTTGGATCTGTTGCAGAAGAGCTCGGAAGACGAGTTAGCATTGCGTTACTTCCCGTCCCAACTGGTAGTATCTGGCTATGAGTGCTATGTGAACCAGATGTTCGGCGCCAGAAAATCAAAGCTAGAGACTGTCCAACAGTTTGTTGATAAAGGACTACAAGTTTATGATCAGGTATTTAATTGATTCGTTGCTAAAAATATTTTAATATTTATTTAACAATAAATTCAATTCAATAGTGAATTATAGATTCACTGCTGAAATGCGAATATTATTCTCAAAAGTGCCTGGTAATAAATAACCCTAAACTATTTCTAATATCAAGGTTATCCTTTACAAATCAATCACGTTGACCTCGCTATCGAAAATATAGCATTGGTTATAAAACACAATAAATAATAATAATTTTTCTGATTTTATAAAAATATTTCTTATTTTGCAAACCAATAGAGCGCTTGGTTTCTGCTATTCAAAGCCAGAATATTGCAGCTGCGGGGTGACATTGATCATGCGATTGACAATTTCAACAAGTGCATTGAGGCCCAGGATGAATTGAAGCAATTGCATAATATATGCTATTGGGAACTGCTTTGGTGTCACGCGTTAGTACACAAGCAAAGGATTCATTCATTTTTCTGACTCTAACAACACATATAAATAATATTGTTTCCAAAACTAGTGTTAAGTTTGAATGGGATTCTGCGGCCAAATACGCACAGATACTAAAGGACGAGTGCAATTGGTCCTCGGCTACATTCACGTACCAAAAGGCGACATTCCTATACATGAAAATGATTGAGCAAAACAAGCCTGAAATGCATGAAGAAGTGACTGAACTGTTCAGGTATGCAATCCTTATAATCCAATAGACTATCACTTAATGTCTATTCATTTGAATTCTGAAGACTTGTACCAAAACTAAAGGTCAGAATAGCGGGCAAAACGATTCCGCCGGAAAAGTTTGTTTGCGTTAATGCTGTCAAGTATTTCGCGCAAAACGAGTCATTAGTATTGCCAGCATTTGTAAGCTTTTGTTAAAAAAACTTTTGATTTTATGGGCAATCGATTGATTGAAAATTTTTAATTCAAAGGAATTATTCTATGTTTGGAACGTATTTTCAATCCTGGGTGAAAATGAGAGACTTGTTGAGCCCATGATCATCAGGATCAATAAATTGATACCAAAGTATATAAACGACAGTAAGCTTTGAGCAAAAAAAAATTAATTTTCATTTTATTTAATAAATTATAACAAAATTTTCTTAACAGAGGATTCCGTTAACGCAATTGAAAACTATTTATTACTATTACTATTGAAAGGCATTTGTCTTAAAGTACAAAAACAATATACAAATGCGGAAAAATGTTTCGCAGAAATACTGAAAAAGTAATTATAATTACATTGAAATTCAGTCAACATTTACTTATAATAAGTAATTCATATAATTATGACTTTTATAGTGAAAAACATATCAAAAAAGACAAATTCATTCTTCCGATGGCATCACTAGAGTTGGGTTTAACTAAATTAGACGTCGATTCCTATACTGAGGCCAAGCAATGGCTGAAGAGAGCCAAAAATCATTACACCGGGTACTTATTGGAGACCATGATACATTTCAGAGCGCACAGTGCTCTGCAACGGATTAAACACATGAATAAGATCGACACAAATGAATACAATTAGAAATATATGAAAATACAGTAAAAAATACATTAATTTTGGTTAACATAAAAGTCAATTAAAAACTTATCTGTTTTTGAAGTTAAAAAAAATTTTTTTTATTTAAAATTACTATAATTTTCTACCAAAGTTCAAATGAATTCTTTATAATAAAAGGTTACTTTCAATTAATCATTATATTTATGATGATTTATATACCGGCATGCTCATTTAGTGGCACATGTGCCAGTTCATAAACTCTTGGAAATATTTACTCGCCATTTAATAACTTGATAATTAATTAGATTGCCTTGATATAATTTGCAAAGATAATAAAATAAGATTTCAAAATAATATTAATGTGCAAAGTTGTGCAAGATCATATTTTCTATATTGATTACCATTTGTATTTACGCTAATAATTCTTAAAATTTAATTTGTGTTCAAAATGTGTATGACCTGTATATCTGTTATTTGATGCGTAACAATAATATTTGTTGAGAATATTCTGGCTATTAATTGAGCTTGACCATTTCGCCAAAGATACGGTACATTATATTAATTTTATTTATTCGAAGATTTTATTCAAAATATAGTCATTATATTTGTGTTCATATAATCAGTGTCCCCAATTGATATCTGAAGAAAACTGTTGTCAGACTGGCGTCAAGAGATGTAAATTGGGGGACAATTTTTATTGGGCAAATTTT
>JAQIWA010001829.1:0-16002 GCA_034693305.1 Eueremaeus valkanovi
CCTAATTTTGGGCCGAAGGCCCAAAATTAGGCTGTTTTCCGCATAGTTTAGGTACCCCCCCTCGACTTTCAAAACTCGGCCGACCTTGCACATCCCTAATAGAAATTAATATATCTTAAGTCATATCGAGTGACACAACGATGGGAGCAGTTTTCAAGAGTAGATTAGTTCAGTTAAAGAATTCAAAGTATGAATCATATAATGAGTTTTTGATTCGGATTACTTTTTTCGTAATAATATTTTTCAAATACTGTTTTCATATTTCCTTTCGAAACCAAAAACACACGAAATAAGAGAAGATATAAAAAAAATATTTTCTAAGGAATTGCTTTCGCATAAAAATAATTATATAATTCATTGCTAAATATGCGACAATTTATGGGTCATTTAGAATAACATTGAAGGGGACGGGGATTGAGATAAGAGGCAAATGCAGAAACACATACAGTTACTGTAGTGCGTTAATTAGGGATGTTCAAGGGGGGGCTATAGCTATATTACTGGTTGAATTTTAAGACACAAATGTCACTGTTTTACCCTACCCTCTACATAATGCAGAGCTTGCACATCCTTATCATTATTATGAATCGCATAATTAGCTTCTGATCCCAATCCTCTATTTCACATCTCTCTGTTATAATAGCCACACAAATAACAGGATATTCTAATCATAACAAAGCATAGAATCGGAGAAATTGCTTCCAATTCTTCATTCAATGGACTCTCAGTTTCAATAACAACCTCTCAATGAATATTTTGGTTTAATTTTGCGAAATCACTGATAGTTAGAAAATTATGTATTCATCCGAAGACAAAGAAAAAGTATTTTTTAAAATATTTATCGAAAACTTTTTTTTTAACTAAAGCTTTGATTTTTCAGATCGAAGAGACCAACAGAAGAAACGAAGAGTCATATGGATTGCTCGAAGCCTTGTTCAGCCGGGGAAACGTTCAGATCAGACCGGATCAGATGCAAAGCAATAGCAGACGAATTATTTTGAAATTAGTTGATATCAAGAAATTGCTTTTGATTGCAGCCATTTGTGCGCTTAGTCTGACAGCAGTCTTCATAATCAGACAAATGACTGCTAAAAGTCAAGAATTGGTGAATACAAGCGAAGAGAAGAAAGCGATGAATGAAAGACTTGTCAACAACTCTATTGTCGAAAACTTAATTATAAGCGGAGAACAGGAAGTGTCAGATATGTCAACGCAGAGCACGACAACAATGACAACAACGCAGAGCACGACTCAGACCACAACAATGACCACAACTCCAGTGAAAACTGTGGACTACATGTTGGCTACAATAGTCATAAACAGAGCAATCGTTCCCAACAAAGACTATACGGTTTTCTCGAGCAAAACAGACGGTTACGTAAAGGCCTATATAGACAACAGCTATATCGGAGAGACGCCCCGACACAAGAATACTCTGTACCCCACGTGGAACTACCAAATAGCCCATAGAATGACTGTAAAGGCCGACACTGTCATACAGTTCGCGCTCTATGATCACGATCTGTACAATGAAGACGAACTGATCGACAGGTTTGTGGTCAAGATGTCAGATCTGATGGCCGAGGAAGCAAATGGAAAGATTGTGAACAGATATTTCAATGGGGGCCGACTCTGGTTCACAGTGACCTGGACTGAGGTCTATAAAACTCATTAGATTTCTATTTTGTTTATTCGAAAACATTTCGATAAAATCTGTTCATTTTGTAAAATACATAAATATTTTCATAACTAAAAAGTTGGAATCGAGTCAACAAAAACAGTCCAATTGTGCCAACTGTGCAGAGAATCTGCGAAATCGTTAAGAATCTAATTATTCTGATGTATTGCGTGATATGTTTGGGACTAAATGTATTTTTCAGTCAATAATCATTAACTTTCTCTTTGTATTAAAAATTCATCCGCACAGGTATGACTAACGAGAAAATCAATATAAGGTGTGTCCGACACACGTATGACAAGTTGCGTCTTAAGTAGTAAAATGCGGAAATCGCTTAACGATTCAATGTATTAGAAATGAATATTCATTTAAAATACAATTGTTTTGAATAAGATTTACAGATAATATAATTTTTGTATTGCCATTGAAATAGTGATTATTTTATACGTTTTTCCCGTTTAATGACTTTAATGATTAAATATTGAAATAAATCTGTTTTTCTATACGACATATAATACCTGTAAACGATTTGTCACTCTTTTTCATTTATTTTTAGTCACAGTCTATGAAAGTATTTAATAATTCCTACGAAATAATGCGCTTTATATTGGAAACTAGTTTTACAGAACTTGTACTAACATTACTGTTCCGTTTTCCCCACCACTGTACTGTATAAGAGTGAGTTCAAGGGTATTTTTCCTTCATATTTGATTTTGATCCATTCAAATCCATAGGCAAACCCTTAGAGGCAGTCATACAGTACTTTCCAATGTTTATACACAACAAACTCATATCGAAAGTATTGAAATCCATATCATTTTAGTTAAAACTTTTACATATTTTAGTTAAATATAATAATACAAAAGTATAACGAAAGCCTATTAGAGTAACTGTGCTGAGAGACTGACTGATGTATGGGATATTAATTGGTTTCTAATAACAGGAAATTATTGATACGATTACTGGATATCATTGTATATACAACTTCTGATATACGCTCTACTATTTCAGTACTGGTTCTCATTGTTCAGCAGAAAAAAAAAGTTAATTTGAGTCAAGCGAATCTCAAATTATAATTTCACTTATATTTAAATAAATATTTATTGTATTTCATAAAACATTTGTTCATAAACTCTCACAACAAAAGATGATTCCGAAGAGTGAGAACAATCAGGTATTTGTAGTTCAGCGCAAATATTATCATCAATTGATAGTTCATTTTTGTTTACTATAAGAACTGATTAATAAAAATATTTGGTTTACTCCTCAACCGAATAGTTCAAAAAGGAAATCAAATTCAACGAAGCGATGGATAAAAAGCTGAAGCAATTGAGTTTCGACGCGACCTTCAAAAAGGGCACAACAGATAACTCCCACTTTCTGGAGCTGATCCCAATAGAGCCGGAAAGAAGAGCCTCGTATTGGTATCTATTCAAGAATTGGATACTATTTGTCTTCGCAGTCATCGCTTGCATTGTACTACTTGTGCTCATTTTCACGGAAAAGCCATCACTAAGTGATAACGAGCACCACTGGAATGTCGTCGAATCGGCTCAACACCAGATCATTGCACCCAAGAATCACAGCGAGAATGTAATGGCCTTGGGTTTGGTCGAAGAGACGACCACTGCTACTGAGCCGTCGACTACGAGCTCTACGACAGCGACGGAAACGTCAACTAAAGCAGTGATAGACTACATATTGGCCTCAATTATAGTAAACAACGCAACGGTTCCGCAAATGGATAAGACTTTGTTCTCGAATAAAGCCGATGTTTACGTCGAACTGTATATCATTGACGGAACAAACCATAGGAAAGTGGGCACAACTCCGGCCGATAAGAATACTTTGTACCCGAAGTGGAACTACTTGTTTGAACACGAGATGAAGCTTTCGGTCGACTCTATGATAAACTTCGAGCTCTACGACAGCGACCGCTTCAACAAAGACGAACTCATCGGCAAACTGTACGTCAAGATGGAGAACCTGATGGCCGATGGCCTCAATGGACAGATAGTCAAACGAAACTACGGCAGAGGCTCGATATGGTTCACTGTTCATTGGCGAGAGGTTTATAAACGCGTTTAACTCTATTTCTATATTTTTATCGCATTTTAACTGATTTTCATTTTTTATATTTTTCTCTCCAATACTAACTGTTATTTAAGTGTTAAATCATTTTCTCAAACTTTTAGCCATAAATTGATTGTTCAAAACAGATATTGTATTCAAATTCAAGTCAATTATTTTAAATAAAAATATATTTTCATAAAACCTATTAATGTTTGGTTCAATCGCAGCAAAAGTTATGAATTTTACGCAATTTGCAAAAAGTTAGTAAAAAAAAAAGGTTTAAATACCTCTGAGTTCGTCAACAGGTGTAAGGAATAGCGTGAAGACGGCTCTGTGGAAGGTGTTCCTCAACATCTCAAGATTGATGGTTGCGTCGGGGTATAGGACGGCCTGTATTATGATACCAGAGCTACAGATGACCAGTAATGCCATTCGCTGTTCATATAATTGAAATTCAATTAAAATTTATGCTAAACTGTATTAAAGTAGAGCTCAGTTACCATAAAGTTAACGAAGTCGACGGTAATCATGAGTTTAAGTCGATAGAGAAGTGGACCCAATGTGGGACTGATAGGCAGATGAACGGCAAACAAACGGTAGTAGAAGTAAAGCAAACCAAACGAAAGTATTATTTTCATAGTATAGGCCGAGAATAAGCGCCGTTCAAAGACTCGGCCGGAAGTATAGATAAGCACAAAGAAGACAATCGCAATGATTTCCATACACTTGAATACCATTGGAACTGATGTATACTTTCGGTACAGAATAATTGTGCGGCGAATGTACTCAACAACAATTAGGGCTTTAATTGATATAAACACAAACCAATTAGTATTCCTGTTATAAACTGGTCGGCACTGTTAACCTACAGGTCCAGATGCAAACACAGGCATCAAGGTACATATTGCCACAAGCTGGGTATACCAGTGCCCAACTGAAAATACCTGCACAGAGGGAGAGTAATGAATGGAAATACACATTGGTTTGGCGATTGAAGCGTTACAACAATGAAATGCAAGCAAACAATCGATTAGTGACTGAAAGCAATTAAAGCAATGAATACCCAAATAAATAATGTAAAAGAGTTGAAACGTCCAGAACTTAGTGATGGGTGCGTTCCACATCTGGTACAGCATTGTCCACAGCGGCGGCTGTCTCCGGATCAGTAGTTCTCTCTGTCTGATGACAGTCCCGTAATGCCGGCCCTGTTGTGCAATCGAATCGATGTTTTTGGACACCATTTCCACCGGCTTTGTTATCAACATGTTCTCAATAGTGTCGCCGACGCCCGAAGGCATCATATTGGACACGAACCCAGTGGTGGCCCTGTCCTGACCCATGGGCTGACTGACCATCAGATGCTGTTCTTCGTCGACGGCATCCCTTTCGTCGTCCAATTCTTCTATTTTGTCGTTGTGTTGGACAGAAGGGTCTGAGGGGTCCTCTCTAAAGCGCACCCATATATACATAGGAAGGACCAAAATGGCCGACAACAGGATCTTTATCGAAGGTGGGATCGTGAAGAAGCCCCAGCTCATCTCCCGGAGCCGTATGTTACCCAAAAACATATTGGTTAACCACTTTTGACAGCAGGGATGCCCTAAGAAAGCCCGGAGTCTGGCGTTGGCGGCGATGTCGACCGCAGTCTTATAGTTCCAATCACTGGACTCTTCGCTCAGGACATCGTTAGCGCGCGTCTCGTCCTGAGAGAAGCACAGGTCCAGAACCCCTATGGCGTAGTCGGCAAACAGTTTGGACGGGTCTTTCAGCTCTGTCTTCATGTTCTGTTCGCCCACATACCAGGACAGGCGCTCCATCATCATCGATATGACCAGACCTGCACACAGAGAGGGAGAGTATTATAATTTATAAATATTTCTAAATTTAAAAGTCAGACCCAAATGGATGGGTTGGTCGCAGTGTTTCCACAAGACTTTTGCCAACTTCTGTCTGTTGGCGAATACGGCCCACATCGTCAAAAGGGTCAGAGCCTTGCGCTCGGCTGAGGCCGCGTCCAACGGATACAAACCCATGACATTGAGGTATAGGGTCTGAGCGGAAACGAATTTGGTTAAGTCAGTGCAGGACTCGATCAGCCAATTCAGGTCTATGTCTATAAAGTCTTTATTGATTTTACTGCCGAACGAATGGCCCAAAACTCCTTCCCAACAGACGGAACGGAAGAACTCTTGCGAATGAATGCGTTTAAAGAGATTTTTCAGACGTTTTGGAGTTAAGAATTTGTGTAAACGAAAGCCATGAGTGAGGAACAGGTCTACGAACTCTTCCCGATTCTGTCGGGTCAGAGCTGTCTCGAACATTGATTTCTCCAGCTTTAGAACACACGTCGGGTCACGGCTTATGACCTGAATATTAGGGCAACGGATATAAGAAAATTATTGAAAGTCTAAAACAAAGTTCTGTTAATTATTATTATAGTTTGGAAATAATTTTCAACAAAAAAAAAAGGTTTTCGTATAAAAGTTGACCTCATTTTTGGCGACGTGCGGACAGTTCCAGTCCAGAGTCAAATAAAGATCTTTGAGGAGGAGCTCAGTGTTTGGCGCAGTGGTCTTCTCCGCGTGTTGTGACTTGAATAGAGCCATAAGCAGGTACTCCGAGAGGTTCTCGAGATCACAACCTATTCTCAAGAATCAAAACATTTGAAGAATATATGAATTTCTGAAACAAAATGAAATGCAATGAAGTAGTGCTGACTTGAGTTATGCATATTTAAGACACTCAGGTATATGCGTCCGCTTTGTTTGGACAGACGAATGCATTCGAGGATTCGGTCCCGAAATATATTCCGGGCCAAAGTGTTGTCCCGCAGTCGTGGGAATCGGTTCACTATTTTGTTGCTCAGCTCTGGTTTAAGGAACGACTCGACGAACTCTGCGTCCCAGGCGTTGGCCAGATCTCTGCATCTCTGCTGCATTTCCAGGTATGCAAAGGCCAACAGATCGGCCAAACCTCCGCTTCCTCTGAGCACAACCACTGGATTTCTGCGCTTCAGATGATCCAGGACGAGTCGGGCGCAGTCATAGCCGCCTTGGATTAGGATAGAAACGACTGGTATTTCCATATTATTCAGAGAACACAAGTCTATGTTTGGCCTCACTTCTGGATTTAAGCGCACTTTCAAAGAGTTAAGAAAAATATTTTTCATAAAACTCGTTGTTTGTGTCAATCAATACCTGTGTTGTCGATGAGCTCTGAAGCAAACTCTGCTTTACCGCCGACTGTCGACAAGTATTGGATTATTCTTAAGGCAAACAAATTAATGCCTGTTTTGGAAACAGTATTGTCTCTAACAATGATATAATGCGAGTGATTGTCGTTGAGCTCGAACTTGTCGTCTTCGGGAATGTTGCCCTCGTTCTGCAGCTCAACCCTTCCCTAAAACAGAACAAAAACAATGAAAAGCCGAGAAATAATTGTTTTTATAAATTATAAAATAAATGCAAATATCGTTACGCTTTCGATGGACTCGCCGTATCTCAAGTGGTCTTCTCTCATGATTCCGACGACATTCAGGTTTGTTGTCTGACTTGTGTTGGATCGATAGGCTTTCGTTTCCTTTATTTCTGTATTCACTGCGTCCCCGATCAGACGGGAAGCGCCGGTATTTATGCCGTTCGTAAAGATCCACATATTGGTCGAGTTGGCAGCCTTTCAATGATTGATTCAATCATTTGCTAATCATTACTGTTCTCTAATGACTGTTGAACTGAATATGGAGTCAAACCTTCATTAATCCCTTCTTGAATGCAGTGATTTGTCTGGAGTTCGTCCAGTCGTGCAGTGAAGCCACGTTTGATATAATCAGAGCCACAATACGCGGCGATTCCATCCGCCAGTTCCGGTGCATTATGTATGCGATGTCTTCTGTGTGCACGTCATGTGAGACTTTGATGTATGGGTGACCCTATCGAGGGTACAATTAAAGGTACAATTATAAGTGAGTACAGATTCAAAAATACTTTCAATTCATTTAAAGTTAGTTTGTATTCAAAGAATATTTTGAAAAACTTTTGCTTAAACTTAACGAAAGAATATTTTCACTCAAATGAAAAGAAAATAAATCCGAGAATTAATTCTGAATTCTTATAAATGAAATTGATTTTAATTCAAATAAACTTTTTTATTATCATTTAATTTGTAAATTAATGCTAAAAACAATACAAAAAAGTGTTAACAATAAAGAAATGTAAGGTTTTTGTTGACATTTAACACATAAAAGAGAAAAATGTGACAAAAAATCGCATTCAATATCAATACAAATATAAACTGTTGGCCACAAACCTCGCCATAAGAATAATTCTTCCAGAAGTGGATATTGCCGTGACTTAAGATATATCGATTGCTGGCGAATATATTTTCTTCGCTATGAGTGCTGACAGCACTGGTCTGTCGGTTGACTACATTGTGTGCCGAAGACTGCATATTATTATTACTCAGATTTGTTGACATATTTGTGGTCGAAGTCCTGTTGTCGGCATTCAGTCTGGAATTACTGCGTTTGGCGTCGACTCTGACATAGAGTTCGTGATTGTCTATAACCAGACCAATGGTGGGTTCAGTCAGCTCTTCAGTCCTTCGAGCCCTCGACAGATGCGCAGCAGTTCTCAAACGATTCGTCACAGATCTGAATAATCCTCGACTTCTTCGAGCAGTTGGACCTGAAGTCAGTGAAGTACTGTCAGGAGTCTCTGTGCCCGTCACAGTTCGCTCCTCTTCCAACTGCCTGTCCTCTTTGGCCATAATTCACAAAAAATCTGCTGAAAAACATTTCTCTTAATCTCATTCATCAGTTTTGTCATTGTTTTTGAACTATTTTCTGACAACTAATCGATTTGTTAATGAACTCTCTCTACAATGAAATGCAGTTTGAGATCAGATTTCACATGAATTGTGATAATCATTATTAGTTCACGACTTTATAAGAATGTTATCAATAATATTGTGAAATATATTAGTTTTTTATTTCACAAATGCTTTTTCAGTTCAATATTGAATAAGCTTTAGTCAAATATAGTGAATGTATGCGAAAAACACATTGCGATCAATACATGCGAGAAGAATGAGTTTCTGCTTAATATAGTCATTGCTTTTATTGTGAAATTATTTTATGATTTTATTAGCTATTTGTCTGTAATTTTATGCATCAATTGTTATGAAAGCAATGAAAGTATAACTAAATTCAAATGGATTTCAGAAAAAAAATTTAATAATACTTTTTCATCAATTTTGAAGGTTATAATAGTCATTAGTTTTTCAGAAGACAAGGCAAAAGAAAAGTTTTGTTAATGACTTTTCTGTCTGTCTTAGCAGCGAATAACAAATTTATTGTTTTATTCGTTAATTCATTCACTAATCTGTTGGTTATATCGATTCAATCTATGATATAAATAGATTTTTCCGCAGACTCTCAAACATTTATATTTGATTGTATTTGTAATCAAAACGATAGCATTGGGTAAAAAATAGTACATTTACTCGACTTTCCGGCTTTCAAGTGCTCTGCATAACAATAATCATTGAATTGACCCAAATATTCAACGTCTCAGTCGTTTAGCTCTTCTCTACAGACTCTGGAGTCCAGACACAATCAATAATTTTTAGTTGTATTCACTTCATTCACATTTGATTTTTTGTGACAAAATGCTTACGAATATTATGTTTTAGTAAATGAGTTCAACTCAATCAACGTATGGCTTATATTACGATCTGAATACCAATTAACAGATAAATACTATAAATAGGCAAAGGGTAATTTTATGCTTTGATAATTTTCAAAATGTTCTGGATAAGAAACATTATACAGTATAAAGCAAATGATTTGAAGCAGAACTTGACTTATTAGAGCCGTATTATCAAAATGAAAGATAAATCAAACAATTATTTCATTAATAAAGTAGCTGTACACGAATAAGCTTGTTACCTTGATTATGCCTCAAACGGAAATTCTCACTTAAATACCGGTTAAGCGGAAAATAATTTGTTTGTAACTAAACTAAAGATAAGAATATGTATTGATTTGAATGAGTTTTACTGATTATTAGCTTCAGATATAAGTCTATTGAAAATTAATGCAAACTTTTATAAACACAAAAATCAAAAGTTTATACAAAAAAGGATTGAAAATAAACATATGTTTCGAACAAAAGCTATAATTATTTTAGTAATTAAAACACAAAAACAAAATAAATAAGATTTAAGAATAAAACTTACGGTTAAATCAGAAAAATATAAAACAAAATAAAATATAGTTTTTGTGTAAAAATATTGTTAAACAATGAATCGATTCGTTCACTCATTGGTTCAGTTGTTGACTGAAATCAACAAAAATAAAAATAAAAACAAATAAAACAAATGATTTAATGTTGAAAAATGATTATAGGGTTGAATGAGTAATGATTCGGATGAGACGAATAATCTCTTAACTAATTATGAAATACTGATTGAAAGTTATAATTGACATAATTTGAACCAAACTATTAGTATATTAACCAATCGATTGCTGTTTAGGGCAATCAATGCAAACATTGCCTAATGTTATGAATCCGTTTTGTTTGGACTCCAACTCATAGAGTCGTCTATCGGACAGAATAGCAAATGCAAACGATCTGTCTCTTCTAATCTCTCTACTCTCTCAATCTCCTATTTCAATACCTAGAATATGTTCATTTATTTAAAAGTAAATTAGTTGACCCGTACACAATTATAATAATTAACATATTGTAAGCACAAAACAATTTGTATTCATTTATGCAATCATTTTACGTTCCGAAGGCCTTTTGATTTTGATTTACTGCTGGATAACAATTGATATTTTTTGAAAGAAAACTAATTATTAGAAAACAATTGATTAAAAAAGTTTTTTTTGTCTTTTCTACAGTGATCTCAGACTTTTCATTAATTTAATTGAATGCACTCAAGGATGCGATACCACAATGAATAATTAGACAAGATCACTAATGGATGCTCCCTGCCATCAATGATCTACACCATTTTTAAGGTTTAGAGTTTTTTGATCGAAAGATAATTTGACATTGCTCATTCGTCAATTGGACAACTAGGTTCAAAATACACTCATCTCTTACTACTTTTAAAATTTTATTCGATATTAAATTGATTAGTACTAATCCAGGATAAATATATTGACATAAATTGAGATTAATATTCGTAAAAATCAAGTCTTGCAAACATATGAGACATGAATTCAATTGAATTCATTGTTAAATATTTGTATTCGAGTTCAATGTCGAGTATTGTCTGAACTCGTATTGGAATTAATGTTAACGAAGAGCCAGGAAATGGTGACCGATATTATGGCCATCAGTACTATGAGATTCGGGTAAAGGATGGGAACAAATAGATTAACGCAAAGACCAGATGTGATGATGAGTGAGAAGACGACAACCAATGCATTGTTGTTGAGAAGAATTGTTACGAAACCGAACAGAATTACGACAACGTATATGAGAAGAGTCAGCAATCCTTTCATTGAGTCCAACCCTTAATCCGAAAATGAATTTTTATTTAAACAAAAAGTTAAGAAAAAACTTTTGCAATACTTTTATCGAGCATTTGATCGATTGTTTCGTCAATTGTTAACTCAGATCCGTTGAGACTGAGAAGAGATTTGTTGAGATAGTCTTCGATCTCATAATTGATTTGTTTGTAAGCATTGATTGTATCGAATATTAGCCAAAATGTCATAAGAATTGCGACAATAAGTGAAGAAACAAATAGAAAGCGAATCAATTGAATGTCAAACTTATTGTTCATTTTATCGCTAATTGTTTTGACTTTTATTTTAAACAATTTATATATAATTTAATTATAATTAAACCGATTGTAAACCCATTTCAATATTTCAAACGCAAAACATGTTTAATATTATTATAAAAATTTTCAACTTTTCCGATAAGAACTCATTCATTGGTTTGTATACAAAGACTTCGATTCAGTGAAGGTTTTATCGAAAAAATTTTGAGTCAAAAGTCGACAAATGATAAGAAAAAGAGATTTATTTTAAGAATTATTTATAAATAAAAAAAATCGCGGCTTTAAAGACAAAAATTAGTGAAAAGTTTTATTAAATGAAAGTTAAGAACAAATAAAATGTTTTAAAGAAGAAAAAAATTCACTGAAAAAGTGGACAAAAAAGTTATTAAGAATAGAGTTATGAATAAAATAGACATTAAATCGAAGACATAATTAAGAGAAAGAGAAGAAAACAGAAAAATAAATACTTTTAAAACCGAGTTATATTCAGTAACTAAAAAAAATAACAATAAATTGCTTTAAGAATTAAAAAATAGAATTAAGAAAACACAACAAAAAATATATTTAATATTATTTTTTTTTCTGAAAACTCTTAAATCAATTAATTATTTCAATGTTTTTGTAGTGTTTTGGCCAACAAATCAATTGAAGAGAATTTCATTCGTTTGAGAATTGATAACAAAATTAATTATTATTTATGTCTAACAGACGTCGAAATTTGGAAACTCTTTTCGGATAACATCTAACGTTTGTCTGCAATAAGTCTTAAGCGATTGGTTATCATCCGATTGGGACATGTAGTCGAATATAGTCTTTATAGTTTTGGCGCCGTTTTCTTCGATCAACATTTCACAGTAACGTTTGGCTGAATGGGAACCCAATTAAAGACAATATTATATCAAATATTCACTCATTTGTTGATTCAATTCTTGTAAAACACATTCATTTGATTGTAAACTAACAGAAAGATATTTAAGAATCATTTTCCAACCTGTGCTCGGATTCACTTTCCTATTATAACATTTGATATTATTTTCTATACTTTTCTATAAAATTCTGATTCATTTCAATAAATAATTAATATTTTTATTAATTGTGAAAAAAATGTTTTCTTTTTGTTGAGAGAACTCACGATTTTTGGAGCAGACGTGATGTATGGCCCAAATGGCCCAGAGCTGAACGGCGGGCGACTCGAAGCAGTTGAGCAATGGTATGAATGGCAAAAAGGAACGGTAGGCAACCATTTCTATTTCGGGTGTTTCCCAATTCAATACAACGCTTACCTAAGAATGCAATGAAAGCATTGAAACAAACATTGAATTCATATAAGAGTCGAATGACTGACGAGTTCTTCCAAAACGGCGTTCAAATCGATGATAGCGTACGACCAGTTCTGGAGGCCATCACAACACAAGTGCGCGAATATGCCGGCACTGCTCCAGACAGACAGACAGGCAAAGGATAAAGAGTATATAAGAGTATGAACAATACAACCAGGGCAATAGCACTGAACAATGGGACTGCAGTGAACTCACGCGAAGTAACTGACGTCGATTTTGGGCGAACGCATTAAATGCCTGCAAGAGATGAGACAAAGAGTAGAGAATAGAGAGTAAAGTAAAGACTTTTAGATTTTTAAGGAAAGTATTAAAAGATTGAAACCTTAAGGCTTCCAGAAATTCAGTGTTCATTAGATTGGTTCGAAGGACAGACACTTCGGCGATGTTGTTGAGCAGACCCAGCACTTTGGTCTCGACCGCACACTCGCCTTCGAATGTCTGAAAGTCAGATGAATTCAGATTCAGACCAATTGATTGATTGATTCAATGCTCGCAAATGAGGCCTACTTTGAGAACGAGAAGATACAAATCCATTCCTCCCTTTTCCAGAAACATTTGACACGTTTTGGGCGATTCGTCCGTCAGATTCCAGAGTGCGCTCAAAGTGAACTTGAGCATTATGTCATTGTCCGTCTGTGCCGTCACTCGACCCCGAACTATATCCAGAAGCGCTTCCATATAGACGGGCTTTGCGCCCAAGTGTGACGTCTCAGTCGTCGATATCTTAGCTGCCAGTATGGAACAGATGGCTACCTGTGCTCACACACACATACACACAGAACATAGAGTATATAAATAAGAAATAAGTAAAAGAGGATTGAATTGAATTGAGTACTACTACTACTACTACTGACAGCCATTCTATTCATTGCCGTCTCTTTGAAAGTGACCAAAGAGTCCAAAACGAGTTGAGTGCAGCGGAACCGGTCGATCGAGACGTCCTGAAGAATCCTATCCGAACAGAGCGTCAGTAAAGCGTTTTTCTGGAGCTGTAGGTGATTGGGGAAGGTCTGCATCGCGTGCAGAGTGGAGTCGACCACCAGCTGAGTGGACAGACAGTATTCGTTGCAAACTATTTGACAGACAGACAGTGAGACAGACCTGAAGGTGTTTGGGGTGAATGCGATCGCCCAGTTCGTTTTTGGTGAGGTTGTAGAGACAGGCAGTGGCGGCCATTTGGATCTGTAGCACTTTGGAGTGGCGGCGCATCGGACTGCAGATCAGGTGTATGAGGTCAGTGCGCGGCTCAGAGTACGTGAGCGTATAGTTATAGAGATGGAAGAGTGACTTCTGGACGAACGCCGGGCGCAGACAATACCTGCGCAGAGATTCTTTGATCTGCTCTTCGCTGGCATTGCCTGTAATCGTAAGGTCTGAGTCGTACCACTCTTTGGCCGACAGGATGTGCTCATCAAAGGCGGCCGAGCACTGCATCAGTCCTAAGAAGCGCAGAGAAGGAGTGCTTTCATTGTTGTTGTTATTGTTGTTGTAGTTCTCGTGCTTTCTCTTTAAAAACTTTATCAGTTCTGCGGAGTCGACACCATCTCTGCCGGAGAGGTCGAGACTGCGCAGACGCATGAAGTGCTTGTCCGAAGAGCGCAGTAATGAGGCAATGGTGCGGTCGTGCGGACGCGTCTGTCCCAACATTTCCAACGGGTTGTCCGAATCGTCGGAGATGTCCAAATGCAGCAGATGCTCCAGTTCCGTGAGCACCGGTACGAACTCATCGAATCGGCCGGAAGTGGACTTTAGGTTATAGACGGAAAGGGATTTCAGACGTTCTCTGCACTTACGCAGAGGTGTTAGGTCTCTGACACGAGTGGCCGATATGTTGAGGTGTGAGAGCACAGGCAGGTCCTCGACCACGATCTCCAGGCCGTGATGGTTGAAGTCAGTGTGACTCACGTCCAGACTCTGCAGACTTTGGAGTTTAGCCAAACCGACGACAACACAGAACTGAATGAATGAATGAATGAATGAATACAACAATGAATTCAATACAAGAATAGGTGACAATAATAGCAATAATTACTGTTATATTGATTTTATTTCAATTCAATTCAATGCAAACCTTATTACTGGACGTGAAAGCACTTCGCGAGACATTCAAAGAGTTCAGGCGTTGCAGCGAATGGTCGCCCAGACATCCGATCAGTTCATTGATTGTGCACTTACTCAGCCCCGACACCTCCAGAGCCCGCAATCGGTGTGTCTTCAGAGCTCTCAATCCCTTTGCGGTCAGTTGTGAGGCGTCGCTGATCCGAACGCAACGGAGTCGAGTGCACCGGCAGGAGAAGACCGGCTGCAGGAGTACGTCGTCCGTCAGCTCTCCGTTCGCTGACAACTCGTGTAACAACTCTTCGGCCAAATGGCCGGACAGAGAGCAGTCGAACGGGCTTTTGGCGGCCGAAGTGTCGGCCAGTGAGTCGTTGTGTCCGTCATTAGTCGTCTCATTGGTCTGACTCTGACTGTGAATCGATTGGCGCAGACATTGGACACAGATTTGGCGAAGAGATTGCGGCGAAACAGACATTGGCTTCAGATTTGAGATGTGTTTGAAATCATTTCAATCTCTTTAAGCATTAAAGGACTGAAAGACCAAAACATATCATATTTACGTCAATCAATACAAACACACTTTCAATGCTTAAGTTGTTTCCAACATTTGGTACCTTATATGCACAGAGTATTGAATGCACTACACAGTACAAGAAGCTATGAAAGTACTGATTCTATATAACTGGTTGATGCAGTCATACAATCAGCTGAACATAATTGGAGTCAAACATCTGAGAGATTATGCAAATCAGGAATGAAAACAAATGACACGACTTTTGACATAAGAATGAAAATTAAAATATTATATAAATTAGTCGAGAGTTCAATGAAATCAATCATTTAATAAGGCTTTCACTTTACATCTGTCTAAGAGTTGGCCCTATTTTATCCCATATGTCTATGCATTCAATATCGTTATTCAATGGCAAAAGTTTGTTGCAGTCATTCATTAACATTACATGTATAGCATCAACCGTAATATTGTCAGAGAAAAAGTTATATTTAGTCTGACATACAGTTATTCAGTCCAGAGTTCGCTTATAGATAGGCACTGGACAG
>JAQIWA010001830.1:0-15981 GCA_034693305.1 Eueremaeus valkanovi
TAGGGGGGGGTATTTTGCCAATTTTCAAACCTAGGGGGGGGTATTTTGGCTATACCCCCCCCCTTGGCCATCCCTAGCCCAAATAGTTGTTACACATATTTTTTGAGCATTTGAATCAAATATTTTTTTTTACATATTTTATTCATTAATCTTAACTTTTTGTGCTTAAGATGTCTTTTGGAACAGAACTTAAATTTTGATAAGTCTTTTGACAACTTTATTATGTGCTTTGAAATACAGAATAATTAGCAGTATTTATGTAAACTCTATAACAATTAGTACTTATTTTAAAAAACTAAAACTTAAATATTTTTAATTCAATGCTCAGAGAAAATGTGTATTATTTATACGTAGAGTATCTCATGTTAGCCAACATTTGATAAATGAAATAATAAAAAAAATTACAGTATTCAGAGTATTCACTCGAAAACACTCATTACTCCATTGCCTCTAATCATAAACCCATTCCTTCCTCACAACTAAGTTATGTAAAACCAAAATATCGATTTGATTCAATATTTTCATACATTTCATGCATTTTTCACTACACACTTGTCATCCTTACTCTCCCATTAATGGATTCTTTGCTAAGCATAAAGTGTTGACTAATAAATAATTTTTCACTTATACGCAAAAATTGCATTTTTATAGTTTATTAATTGGTATTATTGCTATAAATCGTATATTTTTATTATAAATCAAATAAATACTTCATTCAATCAATTTCTTGAGAATTACTATTATTTTTAATTATAGTTTTCAATACAAATGATTAATATGTGATAACAAGTAAATCGATTATTATTATAATTATTGAGAAAATAATTTAACAATTTATCAAAACATTGTAATACAGGTATACAACAAATATAATACGATATTATTATTAATAATAATTATAATGAAGTTATTGATAGTGTTAACAGATTTTGAATAAATGTTTTCATAATTATGTAACAAATATTGACTAAAATATTCAGTGATTTTAATTGCAATCTTCGCTACGAACTTCTGATTTGACTCAAGATATTCTTCCGAAGTGACCAAACTTTGACACAATCTATAAGAATAGAGATAATCGATAAAAATGTTAAGAAAAAGGGTTTGTATTCAAGTGAAAGATTCAAAGATAAATTCAAATTCAATAATCTGAACAATGGCCAAGCTCAGTTAATTAAGTTGAAATACAACATAGGATCTTTTGCGGAGAGAAAACTTCATACCCTATTCCTCCTCTGCTCACCACTGATAGAACATAATTAAATTCAATGATAATGGAAGTGAGAAAAACAAAACTAAAAATGAGACTGCTCTTTTTGCACACTGTATACTGTACTGGAATTATAATGTGAGCAATAATAGCAGCTGTTATACGGACTGTAAGATGTTTTACATTAAGTTTATGTGAAAGTTATGGATAGAATCCTAAATATGACTCTATTGAAGAGCGATTGAAAAAATTGTATGGAAATGGTTATGAAATTATTGTATATCTGTTACGAGAGTTCTCTATCATTATTAAAATTACTGTAAAATATAAGTTCAGTCAAACATTAGAGAAAGAAATATCATATTTAAAAACTTGTTCATATGTTTAGCTATATTTTAGGACATAATTGATCAACTTATTGGGTGTCTGAAAAGTCAATACTCTATCATAAAAATTACAAAAATCTCAAAAAATAAAGATTTTTAAAAGAAGAATTACGATTGTTCCTGGATTTAGTTAAAAAATGCATTTTAATAGTTTATTTAATTTAAATGAGGCATTTGATGATAAAAATGTACCAAGCACAAAGAACCGTTTCATTTTCGCTTTCCGACTGTCGCAAAAAAAAATATAGAAGACATGTGTATAGTCGGGTCAACCCTAATGAGACATCAGTTGTAATGGTCTCAAAACGTCTTTTAAATGTTGTCCATATTTAAATTGAACAAGAAGCTTCTAAATACTTTTCAATGTGTGATTGGCAATCACCGATTAGTTTTTGTATTGGTTTGGAATCATCTTTTTGAAAATGGGAACTGACTTTTGGAGCGCACTTTACTTTTCTATACACACTCTCTCTCCGAATGAAATGCGGGCATAATTTCATAGCTATTTAAGTTACTTAAGGTGTGTTACGAAGCACTTGTGCTGTAATTGCTGTTAGCCTTCTCTCCAAGAAATAACAAAAATTATTCTCTCTCTCTCTCTCTCTCTCTCTCTCTCTCTCTCTCTCTCTCTCTCTCTCTCTCTCTCTCTCGACTCTCCAATTCTGTGAAACGAAAGGTAAGTAAACCGGAATTGAAGACCATTTATAGCGAATATCATTTGTAAAGATAAGACTCATTTGAGAGATGAATCTGAATCTGACAAAACTGAACTCGAGTTTAAAATTAATGATTAGTGGAAGAAGTGTTATCCCAAATGTTAATTACTTTTTGCACTTCACTCTTGACTAGTATTGAGTAAAGAAAAGTGTCTTTAATTCACAAATGAAAATATTTTAATGTTTGCTTTGAAACACATTTCAAGTCAACGAAAGACATAATCGTTTTGTGAAGCAAATGATTAGCCATAAGACAGACAGACATTAAATTAGAGGTCACCCGACTGTTTGTGCTAAGCAGGGTATAGTTTACTTTTTCTGGAGGGGTATAAATGTCGTCTTCGAACGGCACATCCATTCAAAGGGTATACTATTGACCCTCGGGTTATACAACTGAAATGTATATATTCCTAAAGAATTGTTCAATAATTTTAAAAGTCATTGATTGACAGAAATGTAGAAAAGATGGCAAAGAGTGATAAAATATCTTCGGTTCGACTCGACTGATGAATTAATTATCATAAGTGATTCGGTGGCAATCATTCGTCATTATTAGATCATAAGCACGTCATTTGCATGGATGAACTCAAGAACTAAACGGTTGACAACAACACAAATATAACTGAAAGCAATGGAATCGACAAAAAAATTCATAAAATTTTAATGAAATCAAAGCCAAAGCGACAAAAGGTTCCTATAATTTGACGAAACAATAAAATGTAAATCTATTTAAGTGACAGACTATTTGAGCGATTCTTGGCATTCAGCTAAGGAAAGGAATGGTAGTAATAGGAATGGCTGTATGACTAACACTGATTCGCTTTACATGAGATTAGTTAACGATATAACCGCTAAACAGGAGCCCAAACATGATTAGCACAAAAATCTGGTGCAACCCCTAGAAGAACACTATACCGCTGTGCACTCAACAACTACTCTACTTATGATTAGAGCACAGTTAGCAATGAAAGGCACATAGGCTAGATGAGGGTAGAGTTCGGTATATTTCAATATGAAGTGATGAAAATCAATTTTTCAAAGGAAGTCCAAATGTATTAACTTTTTGTGTGTATATACTGTAACTGAACTAAACTAACAGTTCTTTTCTTTTTTATATATTTTATGAATGAGTGCAATGCAGTCGACATAATATTTCCGATTTCCGCTTCGAGTCGTAAAATACTGCTTAATGTATAGCAGTTTTAGGTTCACTGTTAAGAGTTTGTCTGACTATCAGAGATTCAGTCATTATATTCTATTATATAAACGAGTTTAGGCTCGACTGACATCATATTTAATAACATTGTTATCGTTTCCCATCACAGGAAGACTCGTATGCTTTTGCTATTGAATTCAATATGAAATCAGCGATACATCAAAAATAATATTAGTTATGGAATGAGTGCTAACACTATGGGATATGAGATCATCGAAGCCTTTTGTCAATTTAACTAATGCTGAAAAAAAGTTTTAGTTCAGACATACAATCGATCAAAGAGTGAACAGAAAATATCTAAAGCATATCCAATGCAATCATTCGATACTATTAGTTACGGATAATAGGATTATTAAAAATAAGAACTCATTTATCGCAATACACATCTAAAACTATTCTCTATTCTCTCTAACTTTCTATCCATTACAGTATATCACATATTATACTACTGTATAGTATAGTATTAATATTCTATTATATAATTAGTTTACATAAATTACACACATTTTAAAGCTTTGTTTTCACAATATTTTTCAATTTAATTGTATTATAAAAGTGAAAACAAAAGCAGTAACGAAGAAAAATCGCAGTAAAGCCAATATTTTGCTAAAATTGGGCCCAATTTTCGGATTCTTTTGGATTACATCTAATGTTTACTTATCTATTCAAAAGATAACAACAAAGTTTTGCTATTAGGGCTCACAAGTGAGAAAAAGGAGAGGAATAATAGAAAAATAGTATTAAAAAGTCGAGGAGAGAGAGAGAGAGAGAGAGAGAGAGAGAGAGAGAGAGAGAGAGAGAGAGAGAGAGAGAGAGAGAGATGCGTTCATTACTTGAGAAGAGGCTGTTATTTGAAGAGCGTCTGAACGTCTCTCTCATCGTTGGTGTCTCATCTCATTTGCATGTAATCACACTCCGGGCCATCGCCTTCACATCGGCTTTAATCAACGCCTTTATAGCTGATCTCATTCCTGAGGGACTGAAGAAACACTGAAATGCTTTTTTATATCAAACAATCCATTGATAGTAAAGCAAAAGCAAAGAAGCAATGCTTTCGACCAAATTATTTCTCTCTTCTCTTCTTTTTTTGTCTGCTCTGTTCGTTCACTTCCTTTTAGTATATATTTCTTATGGTTGACGAAAGTGATGGCATAGCATAAGACTCAAGTGATGATAGAAAATGATAACAACATGAAAGTCCACTCAAACACCAAATCATTTCTATTTTTCGCTTCACTTAAAAAACTATACACTTCTCTACTATACGTATACTAACTATACGTTTTGTCTCTTATTTTTTGTCTTTGAGTTTAGACAAACATTATTAGTGGAGAAAAAAAATAAAAGAATTTTGTGATTCGGAGCCAAAAAGCATTTTCTGATCATTATATTGAATAGACAGAGAAAAAGAAAAGAAATTCAAACCCAGGATATATTGAGATTTATTTTCCTCTTCTGAACGATATTTATTGCATAATAAAAATCCACTTTAGATATAATTTCTTTACACCTGTGGACTCATAGAGAAGAAAAGAAATATTTTTCATCTAAAAGTAGTTTCGTATCATTTTTCCGAAGAGATTGCAAACAAATAATATCTTTACAAATATTTTTCAGACGTAATATAATATAACAAATAATAGACTATTTATTATAAACTTCTTTATGAATATACAATAGAATATCAAAGTGTATAATATGTGATACAAATGCAAACTAAGCTATATTTATGACAATCTGCATATGAATTGTTAGAGGCATTCAATTTATTCCTAACCATAAAAACTTGGTCTCAATTCTGGGCAAATTTTTATACATTATAAGAGTGACTGAACTGACAATATATAGCGAATTGGAAATCACTTTTTTCTCTTCAGGAGAGTCTCGTTATAATCCAAATCATTTCGCATGACTTGACCTCAAACTCAAATAACACTTTTGACACAAACAGACGAATTAATTTACGAAAGCCTTTGTTGCGAGGCTTAGGTGAACACAAAACAAACCACAATAAACAAGAATACAATACAATAGAAATGTTTACTAAAATCTATTTTAACGGCAAAAATAGTTTTCATTTAATAAAAAACAACTGAAAATAAAATAAGAAATATAAGAGAGTAATAGAAAATTTGAAAATAATAGATAAAAGTTAGCGAAATGCAGCTGCGATTTGACTCTGGGCTTTGTATTCGTATTTTCTCAATCAAACACATTTGTTGTGATCGACTGTATTTGGGATTGAAGTGGAAATATTTGTACCCAAAATAAAGAAAACCATTTTTGTGGGCATTTGTCGTCCGAATAGAAGAAGTATTGATACAAATAATGAATGACTACAAAGAAAGAGTATTTCATGGTTTGGATGTGCAAGGGGTGAGTACTAATAAGCAGGTGAGATTGATTGCAATAGCAATTGAGTTCTGAGAACAATTAAATGTCCTAGAATTTGGCTCAGTTACCAAAAAATGCCTTAATTTACTTATTTTTGATAAATTATGAAAAATGCAAACAAAATCTGAGCAAATGAGCCAATTAATGGAAAATGACCAAGTTATATAGTAGATATTCACTCAAGCATCAGATTTATGCCCCAATTGGAACTTGCACATACCAGCTCAGAGCCGAACACAGGGATTGTATCAGTCGGTCGGCATAAAGAAGAGAATTTCAATTTCGGTTTTTAGTATTATATCTGTATTTAACTAAACTCTAATGCAATTCAATAGAAGAACTTTTGGGCTTTATTTCGAGTTTTAAGGATTAAAAGAGAGGTTTGAAATAGTTTTCTAATATTCAGTATATAATAGAGTGAAGTAAAGGTGAAAAACAGGAGAAAAATAGTGAAAAAAGTTTATTATATTTGTATAGATTTTGTGTTAGTTGTGTTGTAGTTCACGCCTATGTATTGGTGCGACAATAGGCCAGTGTATGGATGTAGGGATCTGGTGGTGTGTGTGTTGTCGTGCTGGGTCACAACAATCGATGACATTCTCGCGCATCAACGCTCTCGTCAAAGCAAACGGCTTTTTAAATGAAATTTTAAGTTAATAAGTAAGCAAACAGTGCAAACATTTTCATTCTTCTCTCTCTATGCTCTCCATTCACTCCCTGTCCTCTTCTCTCTCCATTTTCTTTCATCTCTTTCCTCATTCTCTAACTTCTCAATCATGTGTGACATTCGGTTATCTCTAATATAGAGAAAACTTAATCAGCGCTTGAAAATGCATCAAATGTTAATCAAATGTGGTTTTGCTTCTCTGCCGGTCAAACACACACACTATCGGAGCCAAAGAGACTTTGATTCACTGCTCTCTCTCTCTCTCTCTCTCTCTCTCTCTCTCTCTCTCTCTCTCTCTCTCTCCCGCATCTCTACCAGCGCTGGACTGAGAGCGGGGATACTCTTAATATGTGAGTGACTACAGAGCTGACTGACTATAAGCCGCACTGATATCTGAACAGTTTGAGTGGTATTACACTTTGCAGACACTACTACAATATTTTTGTGTATATCAAACTAGTTTAGCAATACTACAGTTCCACAAGAGTAGGCTATGCTATGCAATGCCGAGCCTTCGATATATTCCTCGCAATTCTTTTTTCTTCGCGTTTCAGCACAACTTCCATCGAAGCCAACTCTGATTACCATTTCATCCATATTTATGAGAAGGGAAGCGAACACAAGCAAAATGCAGTTCCCCTTACAGTCCGTATTTGCCCCCATATGTGCTACACTACGAACCTATACTTTGTATTATTGCCAGTTTTTTCCTACCGGATCTTTGCTGCTCTTCTCTCACAGTCGTATGCAATGTCTAAAACTTTGATACCAGTGCTGAACACAAGCCATGCATCGGAGGAGAAAGAGAGAGAGAGAGAGAGAGAGAGAGAGAGAGAGAGAGAGAACAGTATAAAAAGCAACTGCACTGGGATGGACACAGCACATGCCATACTCGGCCATCCATACACTAACAAACATTAAACTCCACTAAATCTATAGACTTCCAGTCAATACGGAGTATATAATGCTTTTGAGTGAAGTTTTTTTGCAGTTTTTAGTTTGCATTTTGTATTTGTGTTACTATTCTATGTTTACGTCATATATTTCAGTCTATTATTCAATGGACAGCACATAAGTGACTACAGTAGTAGTCTATGTGCCAGAAGTTAGAGCGAGGGAATCGGAGGAAAGAGAGAGAAAGAGATTCATCTCTATACTTTGGATTTATGATGTGCTCACAATTCAGGCAAATTTATGCGTTGGAAAACATCTCAGTTATGCACTTCTCAACAGCAAAAATATATTATAGAAAATAGTTTTTTGAGTACATAAATACAAAAGAGTAAAGAATGAAAAATATAGACTTTGTATAACAATTGTATTACAAATATAAATAAGAATTCATAAGAATATATGGAAAGCGACCGATAAAATAGTGTCACAAAACTTATGTATTCTGTACTCTGTTTTCAGTGCGGAATCTTTGCACACAAAATATCAAATACAAAGTTTTTTCGCGACATTTGACTAATAAAAAGTGTTCTTTAACTCTATGAATATAAAAGTGTTCCCCCCGGAGCAGATAAGTAGTCCTATCATTTATGGCTTGTTTAGCACTATTTTTCGAGCACTTCCAATAAGCCCTAATAAATATTCATTTATTCAAACTTAAGTGCTTCATAAGAGAGCACAGTCTAGAAAAATGTAGGCAATAATATGTGAACACAGGAATACTCGCCTGAATATGAATGCATATACAGATTACTACTGGTGTACGACTCAAAAATAATTATCTCAACAATATATATACTACCTATTCTAATCCAGTTCCTTTATCAACTCAAGTCTTCTCAATTGTATAAGAGTTTCATAATTTTTGTTTCATATAATTGCGAATAAAATATTAAACATAATTAGCCGAAGAATCAAGAAATAAAACATTGCATTAGAATATCCTTTTATTTCTCTATTCTTTGTTAGTATTATTAGACAACACTATAGGTATGAAAAATTCATAATATATTATATATAGTGTATATATTATAAGAGCGAAGAGATGGGAAACAGATAGCACTTCATAGAGAAATATAGACCAGAATATAATGAGTATAAAAAAGAGTCACATGAATGCCAATTATTCGCGACTTAAGGCTTGAGTTTATTACATCAAAAAATTGTAACAAAACAATAGACGAATATATTGTTTCTTATGGAAAGACAAACAATAAATTTGGTTTTGAATATAGCAATAAGAGTTAGTGGCAATAGACTGAAGATCACTGGTATATAAGGCAATGCAAGAGAGTTGGGTATGGAAATGAAGTGCCTCGACTGAATTTTTAATCGGCTCACTTTGCATAACTCATATGCATACCAGTGCCTATTGTACAGCACATAATGTAATGCAATGCCAGAGTTAAATAGAAATTGAATGGTTAGTGTTATACATGTTTACACATTGCATTACATACTAGTGCATAAATTTCACTCACATCCACATCCACTAAATTGAAATCAAAGATGCTAACAGGTGAGCCACCCGGCCCCATGCATAACTGTGCAGTCAATCACTTAATTGTATGCTAAACACTATAGGAATAAAGTTAACATTTTTACAACAAATTAAATCAATTTAATTATAACTGAATTTATATTCAATTAAAGCGATATTTTCCTTGTTTTCACTCAAACTGTTTGTATAGTTATGTGAAATGATTTACTAATTTTGTATTCAGAAAAATGGATGAGAAAGATGGAGATGAGGGAGGAATTGATGCAGGCATAGGCAATACAGGCATAGATTGTGGAGTACAGTAGAGACAGAGTCTAGTCTCCAGATGGAGACGCGGGCATAAAGTGAGGCCCAAAACCATTCTTCTCAACACTAATACAGAATTGAATTATGATTTTAAGCAGATTTAATCTGAAATCCAGATCTAAAGCGACTGCAAATAATTCATACATTGCACTCGACTTATATAATAGCAATAGAAGTGTATTTCAATTTTCTGGTGAAACACAATTGAACACAAATATAAGGAAGAGAGAGACGAACAGTGAGAGAGAGAGAGGCAATAGGGATGTAAAGTGTGATATCGAGTGGAGAGAGAATATAAGCTTTTGTTTTATGGCTTCGAGGCGTTTATCTAGCTAATTCGCATTCATGATTTGGCTCTGTTTTGACAATGTCCTAACATAAACAATAGGAACAGTAGAGCATTATAGCACACAGTGCGAGCAAGTGGTCTCTACACTGCTCTGTACTCTCTGTGCTCTCTATTCTGTTGCCAACTCTTACGTAATTCTGTTTTTAGACGAATCTGTGCCGTGAATACTGAGGAAGCTATGGCTCAGACACTGTATGTTCGCCACAATAAAGAACAAAAGCTCTGTTTTTCACTTTTTATATAACAAAATATATTTCGTGTAAAATCTAGTTTTATATATATTTCTAATAATTTTCATATGAAATATGCATTAGAAATGAAAGCTTAAAACCTAGAGAATTGACATATTGTTGATGAGAGCTGGCATGCATTCGACCGCCTGTTGTCACGAATAATACTTTTTATATGTGACACACAATACTTCTTGGCCTTATTGCCAGTTACTTAACTAAGAGGCGGACATAGACCTAAGGTTTGCCATAAAAGTAAAAAAATTTCCTTATATTGAAGTGAATATAAATTCTGTTGCGATTCTCACTGCGAAAACTTCTGTATATAAGCAATGAATGGAGTGAAAGGTTAAGCTCAGTCCCGAATCGTGTCCGCACCTGTCTATCCTGTGCACCGATCGTATGATCAGAGAGAGGCCGACTGAGAGCCAACACAAAAAACTCTGTTATACTATATGTTACTAAACATAAACTTGAGTTTCAAAAACTGACACATTCTCTGAATAAGAAGGAAAGTATTATTAGTATTATTATGCATACTATGAGCGGATTTACGATTTCATATTATATTATATGTGTTTAAGAACTCATATCTGTAGAACTCAATTCAGAAAGAGATGTAGTTTTCATGTCGTTTATATTCCGCCCATATTTTTGAGCCAAACATAAGAATCTGAAGACTTAATAGAAATTCAATGAATATTTAAAGGTTTGACTAAATACGTGTCCAACGACTAAATATGGCTTAAGATTTTGTAACACAATATCTCAAACATAGGTTTTTAGGTGTAATGCCATCGGATTAACCCAAATAACTTACCAGTGCTTATTGAAGAGAACCACTCTCTCTCTCTGTCAACCGAAAGAAGGTTTCATTTTCATCCATACAGTCCATGACATGACACCCACTTGAGAGATGGTCTTTCACGCCATTGCCATCTCTAATAGTATTTCCTGTACTTTCGTGCGGCGACGCTATTATTTAAAAAGTAAAATAAAATCTTGGCATTAGTTTTGTGCCGATTCGACCGATCCTTAAATATAAAAGCACTGAAAGACTATACAAGAAAAGAGAGAAAAATCATTGGATTTTGTGCTATAAGTATTCGCTTAATTAAATTGAAAAATGATTACATATTGTTTCGGATACAAGAAAATATTGTACACAGATATTTTTGCCCAGAATACATGATAACCACACACATAGGAAACTTGATTTTTTGAGTACAAAACAGGTATGTATTGTGTATTGAGAAAAAATATCAGAAAAATACGAAAAGCCTTAACTTTAACCGCAAGGCATTCAACTCAACTTTTTTTCTGTTAAGGGTATTAATAATTAACGAAAACGAAAAATATATATAAAACTAAATCCAAAATAATCTTAAATTAACTAACAATTAAGTATTAGACCTCCACCTACAAGAAGATAATACCCTATACTTCGCTTTATGGCCCAAACATTATTTTTCATTACATATAAGAAATAAATTTCAATTAAAATTTTCATTTGGGCTAAGCATCAATTAAACCCAATCCCAGAATATTTTTCTTATTCTGTTGAGTCAATTATTAAAGTATAACATAATATGAAATAATAATAATAATAATAAGAGAGAGAAAAATCATTTAAACAAAAATATAAGATTAAGAAAAACTCTTTTGTTTTTCAACTAATAAAACAATTGTGTGAACTAAACAATAAAAAAATAATACAATATTTATTATATTGAGGAACAAAATATTGAAAAATATTATGAATTAATGTAGGCGTTCCGCAAATCTGAGAGAGATCCATCTTCGGGCCAAACATTATCTTTTTGGTTGTGTTACTCAGCGTACAGATTGAGGTTAAATATAATTAAATAGTTTTCCGAAACAAAAAAATTAATATAAAATTGAAGCGAAAATAATGAAAAAGAAATAAAAGGAAAAGAAATTATATATTATTTTCTTATTAGACTTCTCTGTGAAATATGAACTTTTGTTTCGACTCTAATCCCTTATCTTTGGAGAGAGAAAGAGAGGAAAATAATATTTTATTAAATGAAACTCTGATATAAATTGACAGTTTTTATCGTTAAAGTCTTCTTAGGAACAGACGAAACACAAGTTCTTAAGGCTTCGGTTAATGACACACAACGGCTATGACTGCATACGACTGCAGCAGTGTCTGTATGACTGACTGTATGAACAGTATGTATAGTAATAGAGAGGAGAATGAGAGCCAAAAAGTGTAATGCAATGCCATTTTGCAAACTCTATTCGGATGATTGTGTAGTAAGCTTTCAAATAAAATAGCTTTTCTACATATATTCCCAGTACTACTGCATAACTATTTTGCATATCTATAAACTCTTCTTCTTTTTAGTCGAGTTGCTATAGAAATGAAGTCTCTCTTTCTGTCTCTCTCGCTCTCTATGTCTCATAAATCAGAAGACGAGCCAACACTTGCCAACCGAGTCTACACAACATAGACTACACGACTAAAGCTGGGATATTGTGATAGAGATGAGAGTGAGATATGTCTGAGGCATGAATATGACATACACTATACAGTATATCTGTATAACTCTCTATACAGATATATCCGGGCTATGAGTAGAGTATATATTTATTAACTTATTTTAAAGCCTGTCTCACATTAAGCTCAGTATTCGCTACTTTGTGTTTAGTTTATTGCCATTTCATCCCTTCTTTCTCTCGCTTTAATGGTATGAATGGCATGACTTTTATTATGAATATATTAAGTGTCAGTTCAGGTTGTAGTGCAAGACCTTGCGCACAGTACTACTGAGCTGTAACAGAACTGTAAGCACTGTTTATATAAATAAATTTGTAAAAATGTGGAACAAATTATTTTAAATATTTATAAACTTTTTTTCCTACTGATGAATGTCAAACACAAGTGAGAGAAATATAAATGATTTAGTCATTCGGCTAAATATATTACGAGAAGAGAGAGGCATATCGTATGCAGAATATTATTTATTATATAACTGTGCTTTAGCTAAATTACTTTAATGTTTCTGAATTGCGATTAAAATTTAAATTAGAAAAAATTGATTCAAAAGAATTGTTAGCTTTAATAGCGAACACTACGAGTATTGTAGAGTAGAGCCAAATGTTGTAATAGTGTTGGCATAATATTGAGGCGAAAGCAAAGTAAAAGTCACGTACAGTAGAGTAGAGTAACGTAAAGAAATAGATGTGCGGTTGAAGGGACGCACGTAATGCACCAATTTTTCAAAGCATGAGCCGAAAACTTATTGCACAATATATTACTCGACTATTATAGAGTAGAAGTTTTATATACCCGAACCTAAACTTAAATGATACCAGAGTTATGGACTACCAAAATGGAAATACTGTACGTATGGTCTCTAATAAACTATTTTCATCAATGATATACTCGTTTTTAATGCCAACACTAATACATTGTATGGAAAAAATATTGACCTATAGGTATAATTTGATGTTTTATGTGTTATGTCTATTATGTGAGACACAGGGAAGGGAAAGGCATCGGCACAAGTAGAGGCCATTGCATGTATGCATACGTGATGCGAATATGTAGTAATACTTTAGGAATATTATTAAAAGTTTGTTCAAATATGAAACTAAATAAAGATTCGGCCGACGAATAGATAGCGTATAATATTTCAGTATTTTTGGATAAATTGGTTCTGAAATATACGTACGATATATATGACAACCGTTAGATAAAGTGTAGACTCACTGCCATTCAGAGCTTTTATAATATTCTGCTGTATATTAGATATAAGTTAACAAAATTTTTGTCTATTGAGCGCCTCATAGGTCAGAGTGAACTCAAATATATTCTTCGGTCGTGTCATATATTGGGTGCGATATCGGCTTTTTGAGCGCAAGGCTTCAAATCCTGGCTATGATATACCAGATTGTGATAATGCGAGAGAAGACTGATGTGTCGTATACTGTATGACATTTAATAGGATAAGTGTTTCCAAACACACATAAGTCCCCAAGTATTGGAAATGTCCCCGAATTCTCTCTATAATTACACTCTGAATCAATGAATAAATATTGCAACTTGTAAGAATTTTCACTTACACTGTTTATATTTCGAATATAGCATGCAAGTAATCCTGGTGCATTCTATTCAAAATTTGGTTGAAATTGTATTTAATTGAGTTCTGTATATTGAGTATTGATTATTATATGAGAATATTCTTTAATTTCAGGGAATTGACTGCTTTGAGAGAAAGTGTCTGATAAGAGCACTGAATGCATATCGTAATACATGACACGAGACTAACATTGGCTCACTTTGAATAGATGTCTCATCTAAAATGTCGCTTTCCTATCGATATACGGCCTCATCCATCAGACTTAGAGCACCTTCACTGGCAGTCCGTAAAATTGGTGCTCCAGTAGAACACAAAGATCAGAGACTACCGCATATATGGCATGTATGGCATAGACATACCCGAAATGCACTTCTGTTCTCATTTTTATTATACATTGACTTCAAAAAAAAATTGAGAGAATGGATGAGTAGTGCGAAAGAGATAGCGAATGCAATACTAGTGATGCTTATGAGTGCTTAAAAATAAAGTTTTTCGGCGCACAAACCACAAGTGAATGTACGAAGAGATGAAATGTTTGATCTAAAAGTTTGGCTGCAATTTCAAGTCCCAAACTCCCACATCCATCATAACATTGAGAGCACACACATAACCAATCAATAGCTGTAACAGAAAAATGCAATCCAATTGATGTCAGGCTAAGTTTTAGGAATGGACTCTAACTTTAAAAACACTTTTCTATCGGATTTCAAAACTAAAGTTGTCGGCAATACATTAGACATACAGTACTTTTGGGTACAGATGGACAGGGATTGCAATAAAAATATAAAGAAGAAGAATCAGAGGAATTGGTTCGCATTAAACAGTTCTGAATTGACTTTAATGTCGATTCGTATAACTTATTAATAGATATAACGAAAAAGAGAAGAAAAATAAATATATTTTATCGATCGCTACAGACATTGGAAAACAAATATTTTTTTCCGAAAACTTTTCTTCTTTTGCTGTCTTCAGACATGTTTGCAATAATTAATGTGTTGAGAGCACATACACTGAGGTCAGTCCTCATCTCTATCTAAAGCTCATCAACGAATTTACCCAACAGATCAAAAGTCTACAACATTTATAATTTGTCTCAAACTGTCTCATAATTTGTTTAAAAAATATATCAAATTTTTTGTGCTTTTGTTTCGGCTCTGTTTTAATGGCTTTTTAATCATTTT
Source organism: Eueremaeus valkanovi (assembly GCA_034693305.1). NCBI lineage: Eukaryota > Metazoa > Arthropoda > Arachnida > Sarcoptiformes > Eremaeidae > Eueremaeus > Eueremaeus valkanovi. The sequence goes on from JAQIWA010001830.1 coordinate 15,217, forward strand.
CTTTCGTTACGATAAATCACTTATGAATTAGCCGTCGATTGAACTCCAAATCAAAACAAAGGAAAAGTCGTTCAAAAGTAAAACATAAATCACTAATGACTTAATCAAAGTTAAAAATTAATGGTTTTTAATACAAATAAAATTTTAATTCAATTCGATTTGATTGTCATATTCAGTGATAAATGAATTATTTATTAGCAAAACATTAATAACTTTATTATAAATTATATTTTCGTTTTACTCATGCAATCAATGTTTTAGATTAAGTATACTATCGAAAGGAAAGCAATGAATGAAAATTGAATGAAAGTCTTCGGCAGAAAAAAAGTAAATTAAATGAATGAAAATTCTCGTATTTATTATAATTGAATGCCTTTTATTTGATATTCAAATAAAGATTTAATGACTATATTATGTAAAGGATTGTCAGACTTATTGAATCAAAATATTATGAGAAGAAATCAAATTTATTTAAATTACAAGTAATTCAAAAATTCTTATTATAATAAATATTAATACAAATTTAAAATTCAGTAAAAAAAATGATATCATAAGAAAAATGATTTATAATTAATTAGTAAACAATTTATCTTAATTGCAGAAAAATTAGCTATACTTGAAAGGCATGAAAAAACAATATAAATCGTAACTTAAGTATCAAATATTATAATATATAATGAAATTCAGTTTTCATTTCGGTTTAATTAATAGTTTCCTTTTCTTATTAGTCTTATTCTTTGAAATTAATATTATTGATAAACACGA